>PYHW01009859.1:3235013-3269236 GCA_013186435.1 Turdus rufiventris
GAATTCTTTCTGCGTAAGTACTACCACAGAAATAGAATAACCCTAATTTCAGACAAATTTAATTTCTCTTCAGCTTCATTGCACAAGATGTATTTCCTTATCCAGTGGCCAGAGCTGAAATCTAGAAATGCTGGAATGAAAGTTTAGAAATCCCCCTAGGACAGCAATTCTCTAAGTCAGAAGGCTCTTTTCCTTCACTGAGATTATGAAGGAAGGGGTTGATTGAACCTTTCCTCTGTCCTCACTGCTCCTGCTGTGGGAAATCATAGCACACAATGTGTTTGGGGGGGGAGCCATTTCCCATCTCACAGTTCTAAGTGAACATTGATTTCAGTACCTACTCTTTTGCTGCTTGCCTACATTCCCACATGCAATAATACAACATTCTTCATCTAACATGGCTGTGAAGATCTCAAAAGTCTGCATCCCAGGTGTGGCTTGAATTCATAAGTCACCTCTTAGTATTCTTGCAGTATCAAGAGCTAATGCATCACATCCTCTGAGGTGGGTGCATCAACCTTCATAGAGCAAATGAAGAGTCAAAGATTTACCAGAAAAAGCAGTTTCAAACTAGGTGTTGTGTGCAGTCCTTTACCCTCATGCATCCTGGATTGAAGAAAAGCCCCAAAAGTCCCAGTAGAAGCTCCATGAACCACAGCTCCTATGAAGAGCTGTTACAACTTTTGCATAAGCTAGTACTTAGTAAAGGACTATCCTGAAGCTTTTTTGGTAGCAAATGCAGGTGAAGCAGCTACTTTGCAGCAGCAAAGTATGTACTCACATTTCTTCTGCTCTTGATTAATAAAAATAACTGGAATTAATGCTTGTTTGTATGGGAATTAACTTCAAAGACGTGATCAGCCATTCTGATGGTTTGTCATCTCTTTCCCTTGATATTGGCCTGGTATTTTCCCTCTGATCACATGAGCTCACAGGACATCTTCAGGCAAAGGGATCCTCATAAGGAATAGTCATAATAGTGGTAATCAGTTTAGAAACACTGGTTCATATGTTTGTGAGAACCAGTGAGACATCAGCAAGTCTTCTCTGTATTAATTTTCATTTCCCTTTGACGTGTTTAAACCATATAAGAAGTGCTACAGGGTCTGGACTGAAGGTGGAGTAACCTAACCCTAGACTTTGCAGAGTAGTGTAAGAAAGGGGACAAGCACAGAGTGTCCCAGCACTGCTACAGCTTCCCAGCCTCCTGCAAGTAGGTGTTTGGAGATTTCCCAGACAACTCTTGTGTTCAGACTGTGATGTGGAACAGTTTGTTCCATGTGAATTTCAGTCTTACCTTTGGTCCCACAGGTCCAGGCCATCCTATCGGTCCTGGCATCCCAGGGACGCCCGGGGGACCTGGTCTGCCCTTGAAGGGAAAACATTGATTACAAAGATACATAAAACACCATTCCTGCACAGTTCACTACTGCAGACAGGGTGAAAGGGATAAAAACACTTACATATACTTATATCCATACAAATCCAATTTATGTTGAGAGCAGAACAAAACCCTTACCTAACTATTCCCGTCACTATGGTCCTCATTCTGAACATCCCTACATTGCTAGCTATAATTGCTCTCTATTAAGTTCTATATGACTGGCAATAACTACATATGTACATACAGTTATTCATCTGTTTTAATTGCTACCTGCAAACCACTCTTTGAAAATCTCCTAAAATGCTGCAGAGAAATGCTATTCCACTGCAAATTACAATTACACTGCTTGACAATATGATCTCAGAATTGTCATCATGACATTCAAGGCCAAAAGTGAACTCTCAGGGGCCAGACAGTTTTTAACGAGAATTGTACAGTTTTATTTACAACCTGAATGACTTCTCTTTCAGAACCTAATTGTTTCTGTCAGAAGAGTAAGTGTTGATATACTGTATTTAAAGTTTAGCACTTTTTTGCAGGTTGGTAAGTTACTCTCTCAAAGACATTGCTGGTTTGAACCATTGAATCTATATTAATAATATTTTTGTTTACTGTAGGGCATTTGAAAATAGATTAAAGAAAATTACCTCTTCTGTTTATGTGTTTTATATTTATTTGAATTACTGATTGGTAGCTGGTGTCAAAGTCCTTGGTATATTATTAGAAAGGTGTCAAAATCCTTGGTATATTATTAGAAGGGTACTTCTTTTCCTAGTTAGTGACCACCCTCTGCATATCTCTGATTTCATCCTGCATTTCTGTCTTCTTTAAAGTTAATTACATTAAATGGATGTACTTAGTGGCTGAGATAACATATTCTGTTTCATCACATGTAGGGGCACATATTTTTGACAATATATCACGGCTCATATGTCACCAAGCATAGGATTGTAGTCAGCATATTACATTGGTGCCAGAGTTCTGGAAGGGTAATCATTAATGGCTGTTCCTCCTTCAGGGGTAGCTGGCTGAGCCTTGTTTAGACTTTGGAGGGAAAAAAAAATTGATTTTGCCTTGGGGTTTTTTTTGGTACGCCTTTTATAATAGCTCCCATAGTCTGCTTCCCCTGTCCACACAGACACCTCAGGTGATGTCCCACTCTTTGGCTTCTCGCTGTGCTTCTACTCAGGGAATTTGTCAAATTCAAGCCAGCTGGGGCAGCTCTCCAGCCCTGCACCTGGAGATCCCTACCATCCACTCTGGGAGCCAGTGACAGAGGCACAAACAGGCTAAATTTCCACATTAACAAATTTTTCTTGAACTCTTGTCTGCATCACTGTCTGGCAGCTGCTATTAAATATAAGATGAATTTCTGAGACAGCACCTTTGTTCATACCTTTCTTCCAGGCCTGCCAATCTCCCCCTGCCAGAGAAAGGAATATATCAGTCGTGTAGGCACCACATGAAGCACAGTGGCTTTTAAGGCAATGCATCAGTGCATTACCATTAAAAAGCAAACAAGCAAACCCACAACCCCCTCTCAAACAAACCAATAAACAAATACCACCAAACAAAACACTGTGAATATCTTAATGCTCAAGACAGTGCTTACAGAGGTAAAATGAGAAGAATTACTTTCCTGTCTTTCCTGTGTTCTCAGTCCTAAATCTACAGTCAAACCCTTGTATAACAAAGCACACAAAGAGGTGCTCAGCTTCAGCTGTAAGGCTCTTTAGGCATCATTATGGAATAAATCCTTGCACATCTGAAAACATAAAATATAGGCCAGCTCCAGTGCCTGATCTGTCCCATACAATGCACACTGCATGAGAGAGCTCTGTTCCTCACATCGTCCCAGAGGGACAGGGAGCTCAAAGGCCTCTGGGTCAGTAAGATTGCTGCCTTTTGCACCGGAGATGCTTTCTCAAAACATACCCTAAACAGAGGTCACAGGCACAAGAATACATAAAATACATTTCAAGACTGAAAATACACAGAAAGACTAAGTTTTAAATTACAGCTTCAAGCCAATTCAATCACATTCAAATTAAAGCTCCATTCATAAGGCTCACCATTCACTAAACAGACAAAGAAAAAACTGAACACCCTCCCCTGCTTCTTTGCTCCTCAAACCCACAACAAGCACCATAACAACAGACACTTACTTTCTCCCCTTTTGGTCCCATTATACCAGGAATTCCTTGTGGACCCTAGGGAGGAACATGAACTCAGTTATCAAAGTGCATTAGTGAGGTGCTTGTCTTCCATCAGCCCTTGACCCCGTGTGTGTCTCCTGGGACCTGAGGTGTTGGGTGTTGTGTTTGGAGGTGGCCTCCAAACACCAGGTCTGTGCCTCTGCTGAACAGCAGGATGGAGAGTTGGACTGACATGGAAGGGCAGGGGGATCCCAAAAATGAGGAGAACCTGCGAGAAAAACAAGCCTGGGGCAAATGAAAGATGAGACGTTACCAGAGTCCTGAAGAATCAGCAACCAGGACATGGAGACAGCACATCAGCTGGAAAAAGAGGTCAGCCCAAGGGGTGGTAAGGGAAGCAGCAAAAAACATGTGGGATGGGCTCTGCAGGGTGGGGTGGACATGGAAGACTGCCCCATTTCTGAATTCTGAAAACATTTCTCTCCATCAAACAAGGCTGAGTCTCCTTTCAGGAGACTTCTTAATCCAGGGAGACCTTTAACATCTTTCTCAGAAAAAAAAGGCCAGAAAACAGTTTTGTTTGTAGAAGGCTTTGGTTCACAGATCGCCCTCACTTTTAAACAACTAAGGGAAAGAATCCCATGAGCCTGCTTCAGAGAAGCATTGGATTCACTGTAAAAGCCACTTATTCCAGGTTTGGATCCTGCCTATCTTGCACTGTCCAAAATGTGATCAAATTGTACATGAATAGGAGCAAGATCTACCCTCAGACACAAATTATTCCAACTATTTTAGTCAGTAGAGTTATTTTAGGTTTAAAGTAGTGAAAATCAATGCACCCTATTAGAGCCAGAACCAAATTTTACTTTATTTATTTCTTTTTACCTTAGGATACACATGGGAGGAATTACATTTGAAATTATACCATTACAAATCTAATTTTCCTTGTTATGAAAATTTATTAAAATTCAGCTATGAGTCAACAGTGTGAACTTTTGCAACTCCTCTGAAAACCATGCAAGATACAGAAGAATTCAGAAGTAATTACTAGATGTCTCTTTGTAATGGTAGTATTTTATTGCAGGTGGCCATTGTCACAAAAGTATTTCCCAAAAGACTGCTGGTTTTGATATTGTCCCTGTACAAGGCACAGTCCTGTAATTTGTAATTAAAAATTCCAAAACCATGTTATACCCATCCTACTGTCTGCTATTATGATAAAACCTGCCAGCCTGCTCTATTTAAAAATGTTCCTGGAGTCATCATAGGTCATTTGGTTGGAAGTTTAGTATTATTTATAGCAATGGACTTTGTAGAACAATAGAATTAAAATTACTTTCTTGCAATTAAAGTCAGAGAGACTATCAAGAGGATTTTGTTTGAAAGACAGTCTAGCAAAGACCGAAATAACAAGTGGTTTTTTCATATGAACAGCAACTCTGGATCATGGCCAATCACCCTGCAAGGCTGTTTCATAATGAAGAGAAGACAGAACTAGGCAAACACTAGGCATCACTTCTGACCACGCTTTTCCACTCTCGTGAACTAAATGAATCTTTCTCATCCTACATCTCAGCAAAGACAAAATGGAACTAGATGATCTCTAAAGTCTCTTCCAACCCAAACCGTCCTATGATTCCATAAAAAGAAGACTTTATGGCTCTCAGCTTGAAACATCTAGACTCTCCAATTATCTTCTGAAGTACTGCCTTATAAATAATTAAAGCTAAGCTTTTTGCCACATAACTGAGCCTTCACTTTGATGTATTGTCCAAACTTTTAAAAGTGTTTGGATGCTTGCTCTCAGGCTGCCAAAGCGTCAGCCACAGCTTTGCTGAGCACAGGCCACGTCTGACATTGGCTGTATGACAATAAACTGGAACCCAGGGGCTTGAGGAAAATCACCCTCCCCAGGCACAGCACATAGATTGGGACTGCCTGTGCCCCAGCAGGAACTGGAAGTGCATCTCCACAAAAACTGCCCATTTTCTTTGGAGGGAACAGGAATGGAAAGGCAAATGGATGATCCTCTCGACAATACAGAAATGTTAATAAAAAAATTTCCCTCTAGAGGTGGTTCATTTCTTCTTCAGAAGAAGGCCAGGTTGGATGGAACAACCTGGTCTAGTTGTATTGTGTCTGCTCATTGTAGGGAGGTTGTACCTGTTGACCTTTAAAAGTCCCAACTCAAACTGTTATGTGATTCTAAGATTTCTGACCTTCCTCTGAAGATTTCTGAAAGAATGTAATTGTAGAAAATGAGGTGTGAGAAAAAGACTGGTCTGAGGCTATCCATCAAGTCAGAAGCAGAGATGTTGCAGGTCAAGCTAGGGGACCCTACACCTGCTGAATCCCACCCCACTGCCCTGCTAAACCCCTCCTTGTCCCTGATTTTTGCCTTTCTCAGGGATGTGCTCCACTAACATCCCAGTCCATTTCATCCCTTGTGCATCCACTCCACAGGCTCTTGTCCTCACAAAAAGGGAGAATAGAGTCTAAAGCAAAGAAAAAAACTGACAAGGAGCCTCGGAAGGAAGGGATGACACATCTGTGATTTTTGATGGGTGCTACCCACTGTAAAACCCCACAAAAAGGAAGGGCGAACTTGAAACAGAATGAAGTGTGTAAGGCAGGGATGAGAACATAGGGTAGGAAGCCTACATGATTTATGCAAAGTCCTATCAAAAGGAAATTAAGTCTGGCATGCTGATTGAGTGGTAAAAAGTGTTTTCACATGTTTCACAGCTTTGTAAGGACCTGGGAGCAAGTGAGAGAACAATGTGGTTTCATCACACATGCGTCACTCACCTGGGGGCCAGGAGGCCCTGCAGAACAGTGTGATTCAGGCAGAGAGGAAGCCTGTATTATCTGGAGCTCATGACACAGCTCTTCCATATCCAGCTTCTATGAAACATCAAACATATGAGTGAACCTGCAGCCACAAGCAGCCTGTTGGAGAAATGCATAAAAATCCAGCCAGCATACACTACAGCCTCAAAAGAGTTTATTTGCTCCCTTTGAGAGAAGTCTGGTGCTTGTCACAAGGTTATTTTCATGGAGGCTTGAACATCAGCATTTCAGCATAGCCTCCTTCCCCATGCTTCCTTCCCTTCCTCCTCTTCCTCCTCCTCCTCCTCTCACAGAGGCACATCACAGCCAGGCTGCCCCTCTGAGCCAGCGTGGGACCCTGGCCTATTCTTAGACCTCACCCTGCCCTCTCTGTCCCACTTTGCCAGCAGCAGCTCCTCTCCAGGAATAGCATCTTTGCTCTAATAATAGAGATTTCACTCAGGGAGGGCACAGGCAGCATATACTTCCCTCCAGAAGATACTAACCCAGAGGCATTCATTCACTGCAGAGTAGAGCCAGTGCCTAAAGTCATCAATGAATGTCTGATCTTTTGGCTTCAATATTAAGCTTGCATGAGTGAAATGCCTTATTTATGTCCTGTGACAAAAGGGATATGCCCTGGAAACACAGATGAACACTGAGCCAGAAACACTGGATTAAAACAACTGATCTTCAGCTTCCAAGAGAAAGGTCATTTTTCAGTAAAACTCTGACTACAGGCCCCAAAGAACAAACTGTTCATAGTTTAATTCACATGGCTCCACCCTGCTCATAACTGCTTATTTTCATATAATGTTTTTATGGGGAGATAAAAGTGTGAAGGTGATTTTAGGCTCAGATTACTCTCTAAGCTGCTTGCAGGAATCTCAGGGACCCTGGTCCCAGTCCCATTCTTACTGAAGGAGTACACAGTGCTCCGAAAGACATCTTGTCTTTGGATCTCCTTTCTGTGGAAATCAAGGCACAGGCAGGGAGGTGATGAGGAAGGCAAAGGCAGGTATATTTTGGTCTGGAGAGAACAGCACCCTGAGTTCAATCCTGATCAATCAGAAGACAATGGAGGATTTTACACTGTGCTTTTTCTTGGGTTACTTCTTGCCTGACGTCTTACTAATCATTATTTACAGGACACTAGCAATAATTGCAGTGTTTGTATATGGTAAATGAATATTAAAATTAAGGAATAGGAATTACTGAGTAGGTAGAAAAGTTCTTTATGCTGGGGTGGAGAATATGTTGTAGTTAGCAGAACCTGCAGTAAGAGTGCTTGGGCAAATTGCTGTGTCACATTCCCGTTGTATCCTGCACATGAATATGTCAACATATGTGTATGGACATAAATCACACAGCTTGTGCAGAGGTGGGTGAGTGAAAACTGCTTACCAGCATCTCAAACACATACATGTTTCTGCAAAATGAAATGGTGGGGAAGAGATGCCACAGGAGGATCTCAAGACCTTCATTTCACCTGCTAGGTAAGGCAAATGTGATGCAGAACAGGATATAAACATATACTCTGAAATCATTGTGCGGGATGGAAAATTGCCTTTCTGTCCTTGCTGTATTCCTGCATTGCCATTTCCTCTGGTTCAGGATTGCCTTACTCTAAGAAAGTTTCAAAACAGAGTAAGGAAAATACTTTAAGTTAATTGAATTAACTGCAGGAACAAATCCAGCCTCATTCCATTCCTTGATCTATCTGATATTTACTTCAAGCCCCAGTCTGGGATGCTGTGTGATTGTCCTCACAGAGCCATATCAGCACAGCCAGCCAGGTTTGCTGAGTGACACCATGAAACAGTGCCTGAGAGGATGCTTCATTCTTTGTCATTAAAACTCATATAGAAGAAGAAAAAGACACACTTACAGTGCTCCAGCTGTGCCTGAAGGACGGTGGTGGGAACAGGGGTGGTGGAGGAGGGCCAAGGAGGCAGCATGCTCTGCAGTTGAGCTGCTTCTTCTGTTCCAGGCAAGGGAGATCTGTTCAATACAAACACCCATCTGTTCTTGAACAGCACAATCATTTCTTACAGACTAAGAGAAGTTGCCTTTTCACAGTATTGTCCTACATCCTGTATGCATTGATCACAATGCTGTAATCCAAGCAGGGATTTAAGAAACCCTATGGACCCTTTAGTCTCTAAGTTCCTTCTTGTGCCAAAGGCTGTGCAGAGTTTTAAGCTCTAAATGTGGCTCTGACACCGGCAGAATCTTGAAAATTCCAGATAGGTGACATTAGAGAATAAATCAACCATTTTTTTTATTGTTTTCTCTACCTTCTGTTCCAAAAACCTGTTACAAATAGCATCTTCTGGTCCCTGTTACAGCCTACATGCCACCAGGAACACACTCAGTGCTGTTGGCCACCACCTTCCATGTGAACTGAATCACTTCTTTGATAAGTGGGAAGTGCAAAGCTGTTCCACAGCATATTTACTTGTATTTCCTCTGGAACTTCGACCAGGCTGCCATATTTCTGATTTGTGCATCATACCTAAGAATAAATACCCCACAGCCCAAACGTAGATGACAGCTTTGTCACCGTCTGACTGGTAAGACAGGACCTCAGTTGTGTTTTTAACATTTTCTAAGAGGTAAACCTCCATCAAAATATAAGAAGCTGTGACCAAAATTCACAAAGGAAGATATTAAGATGGTGTATTTATACACTGTGGTTTTTTTTTCCCTGAATCCTATTTATTTCTTGGGAAACTGATCAGAGTGAGAGCCTTCTTCAAAGGCTTTGCCAAGGATAGCAAATATTTATTTATGCCTGTTGGTTTCTTCCTCTGGATAGTGGCAGCTGGAATGGGTGTCTGTGAACTGAAGAGTGGCAGGGAGCCAAGAGGAAAAGCCTATGGTGAAGTATCTGGTATTAATAGAAATCTCTAAATTAAGTTTCTGGGAAGACAAACCTGATGAAATTGCTAGATTTGTGTGCAAATCAATTGCAGGCTGGATATTAGTCACATCTCAAGGTAAGGGAAGAACAGAGTTACATTTTTCCAATGTCTCAGAAAATGTATTATCTCAGTTCTATCTACCATCCCACATTAATGGCTAAGGCATTTTCTCAGTCCTGATGCACAGAAAAGAGCTGCCCAGAGGAGTGAGATTCAGCAGAATTCAGGGGTAGTTCATGTCATCCAGATTTTTTTCTCTCTCTTAAAACACTATTTGTACAAACCTTTGAGACCTGAGTCGATTGAATTCTGGAAGGGTCCATAATTAAGACTCTTTCTCAGCTTTTCCTCACAAGTTTGAAACTCAGTCAAAAACTTCAATTGAAGAGAAAGGCAGAAGATTTGTTTAAAAATAGGTATATTGTTTAATTTTAAGCTTTAAATACATACTGAAAATGCCAATGTCCTTTAAAAAGTAACAGAGGTATGAGTCACCTGTCTTCAGCACTTACAAGTAATAAAATACAAAGATATGAAGATTTAAGTTTCATATTGGCTTAGCCAGAATTCAGTCCCTCTGATGCAGCTGTAAATGAATTTTTCAATTTTTAACGCACAACTTCTGTGGTTGTCTGTGTTTCAGGATTATATTTGAAGGTATTGCGTTGGAACAAATAATGCAGTATTAAGGTAATGGACAGCTTGTAATTTAACAGGGTATAAAGTGTGATCATTGATTTATTTTAGGCCACATTCCAATATAATCTTTCTTAGTATCACCTCATTTCACGGTCTAGATAAAATTTCAGTAGGATTATTATCATCCAACAAGAATAAGAATACCAAAACTAGCCTGATTAGCTTAGTTGCTAAGAGATCTCTACCAGCAACTCTTTTTCTGCAGAAAAATGTTTACATTACTGCAGTTGTACTACCACTTAAAATTTTTTAAAGTGTTGTTGTTTAAATATTTTGCAAATACAATATTTAATATAGATGTGCAGCTATAGTACTAATAGGATACTTACCACATCCTCATGAGTCAATTCCAGTCCTAGATTATAAAAAAATTTGGATTTTCCTTTTCAGAAGAAAAGCCTGAAAATCTGTGGAGCAGTTTTATTGTGAAAAACGCTACACCTAACAAAGAGGGTAAAAAAATAGCCCCTGATTTCAGCCTTTATCATCTTCTGCTACTGTAACACAAGTTAGGTTGAAGCCTACTTTGGGTTTGCTGGTATGAACAGTGGCAGCATGTACTGATCTCAATGTGGAGACAAGCAAAATCTAACAACCAGTAACAGTAATAGATACCGTTACTACAGATATTATTAGACACTATTACTAATAGATGCTATTACTATAGATAGATACTAAATTCTGGTAGACACTATTATTATATACCAAGTAATTACATACCATTAATAGTAAAGGTATTGCTGTATAGGAAAGGTATCAATTATGTAATGACTTGGGTAGTTAATATTTCAGGAGCTCCATCAGTAACCCTGGCTATGCTCTGGAAGGTGCATTTATCAAGCAAATATTAAAAAAAATAATTATTCTAGACACAAGAACCTTCCCCGCTCAGGTATGACAGGTGATATGAGAGCAGAGGGAGCAAAAAATGAATGATTCACAAAGGGACAGCAGGTATGACTGCTATAATCTGATCTTCCAGAAAGCACCACATTTCTTTGGGATGGATTTTGTCAGTAACTGCCATAGGTCCAAGATGTACAACCATTACAGTATAGCCTCGATTTTATCACAAAAAGGTTACCTTGGCAGGCTAACAGGCTCTCTGCAAAGGCAATGCATATTTTTAGGTTACAGGTTAGCTTTGTTTGCTAAACACTGCTTCAGAATACCCCAGTCCCCATCAGTGGAAAAAATCTCAGCCCCAGAATAGGCTGTCATACTTTTCTGTGAAATATGAAGACCCTGCCTACACAGCGCATGCGTTTACATATCTCATATGGAAGCTGCTCTTTCAACAACTTCAATGCCAAAGGACATACTCAATTTAAAAAAATGCAAAAAGAAAAAATCCTATTAGGACTTGTCCAAATGGCAGTTGTTTCCAAAGAACATAAAAATTAAAATAGTCACCTTTGAAACTCATTTATGTTCTCAGGTTATTTTTATGGTCAAGGCTATGAGTTAATCCAGTTCAAGAAACTGACTTTATAAATCTGTGGGTACACTACCAGTGGTAGCTTCAGAAAACAGAATACTTTAGATAAAGTGTGATGTTTCCTTTTGTTCCTGCAGGTTTCTTGTGACCATAGCTGGAATTTGGGAACCCAATTCAAGATGGTGCCACTCAGAGCCAGAGAGAAGCCTTCACCAGGCTGAGTCCCCTGGAGTGGAGCTCATATGAGGTCTATGAGGCCTCCTAGGGCAGATCCTAGAGGAGTCTTCAACCCTACACCTGCAACATAAATACCAGAGATATTCTGCCCTGGATTCGAGCCAGATTTACAGGATTTCACTGAAAAAAGAATCATAAATAAACCATGAAAGTGACTTTCATCCTTAAATCACAAAGCTGCAGGCTGAACACTGGGAGGAAAGGACAAGAAAGGAAAAGGATACTTAGCATGTGTTTCCCTTCCTATTTATGACCACATGGATCCAGCAAGCCCTGATGGGAAGCTGAGCTGTTATCCAAAGTCTTCTCACCCTGACAGCAGGGCTGGTGGCTTGCCCAGCTTGTGACAGGCAGGGCTGTGCTGGATGGAGCCTCTGACTGCTGACACCCATCACAGATGCTTCTCCCACTCGGATGGCACTCAGAATTAATAACAAACGAGCTGGGCAGACCAGTTAATGAATGTGGGCTTGTCCAGCTGAAACTGAGCCTTTCATCTGTTTTGTTGTCATTCATTCAGGCTCCTCTCGGCCTCCTTGCAAGGACAGTGAGTGCCACAGGCCACAATCACCCAGCTCCAGTCTGTACATCACTGCAAGCAACTATGGCACATTTTCCTCTTAAATTAGGAAAATTCAAGAGCTTGTTAAAGGTGCCATTATTTACAGAGCAGATGTAGGTATTAAGCTTTCCTTCAAAATGCCAAAGATAAGTGCATTACCAATATATGCTTATTTAAAGTGTGGTTTATGAAATTTCTGACCCAAAGTGTGCTTTAAGGACATATAAACAGAGATGAGAATACAGCTTGTGTTTGGAGCTGAGTTGAACAGAAGACTTAGATAATTGTTTGCATTTCTCAGTACAGCTTTGAACTTGGACCTTATAGTTGGTGGCCTAAATATATTCTTTCCTGTAAACCAGATTAAATATGCCAAAGGAATATATCAAGATTAGGTAATGGTGTCTGTGTGGAGGAGGTGGTGACCCATGAAATTCCCATGGGAGTTACAAGATGAGACACAGAGCTGCAGCTCTCCCCTGCTACTAGCTTTCTTTTGCTTAAGATGGGCTTCCGACTCTTCAAGAAACAGAAAAAAGCAGATCAGAAATTATTTTTATTAATTTTAGAAAATGAAGAAATCCCAATGAAACCTTGCAAGTTTCTTTTACTAGAATTATAGCATTCTTTAGGCTGAAAAAGACCACTAAGTTCTAAAGGTTAACCAAGCACAGTCAAGAAAATCTCATAAAAATTTGAAAGTGCTCCATTTTAAATCTCTGAAGAACAGAGCAGTACTTTACCAGCTGATGCACACCCAGAAACTGCAACAAACAAACAAACAAATAAATAAATAAATAAAGTGAGTATTTGAAAATCAGTCAGTGCTCCCAAAGCTTGACAATAGCATGATCCCTGGCATGCTGCCCGGATGATGGGTCTGGATATTCACCTGGCCACAGGAGCAAGGACACTCTGTCCTCCAACCCCAGCTAACATTTAGCCCACGTCCCTCAGCAGCTCTGGCAGCCTGGCTGCATCTCTGAGGTCAGCCCTGGAAAACACTGCAGACACGGCAAGATGTGGGAAAGCAAAGGAGCCTGAGGGATTTTAAAGCAAAGGAACGGCCTTCTACTCCCTGTATGTAAACATTTTGGACATTTTATCTGCGTGTATGCGTATGTATGAGGATAACACGTAAGCCAGAAGATTATACACTGTTCTCTCAGACTGATTGCAGAAGGAAAATTCTGAGATCAGTACAGGGAGAGGGAGAGGAGGATTTGCTTGTGTTGGCTCTGCATTCTGTTTCACAAAACGATGAAAAATCCCAGTAAAATCTGATGGGTGACACTTCAGTCGGTTATAAAATAGGTTTGTAAAATAAGCCTGTGTCATATAAATCCCAATAACCATGACAGGACTATTCTGTGCAATTTTCCTTCTATTGCCTTTCACTGGCAGAACTCCAGAGCTCTAGACACTGCTAAAAAATGTTGACAATTCTATGCACTCACCATCAGCAGATGAGAAACTGAGGCACAGAGGAGTTAAGCAAGTCCCCCAAGTCCAGGGATAACTCAATTACAGTACCAGACACAGACTTTCAACCAGTCTGGTGGACTACAGCATCTCATCTCAATCATGTTATGACCCAGATCATAAAACTCAACTGCTCATCACACCAGAGCAATGGTATAAATACTCTGAGTATTAAAGCCTAAGAATTTACCATCATCTGTAGAAGAGCCTGAAGCCCTAAAGATTAAAGCAGGGTGGCTGCTGCATCAGCCCTCAAAGAGTTCTTCATGTCATTCACTGCCACACAACCCTCTCCCACTTTGTGTAAGATCAGTAGCAACAAAGCTGAGAGACACCAGTTCCACCCTTCTGCAACTGTAAGATCATAATCTGTCAGAGCTGGCACAGATCAAACATGTACTTGACTTTGATGTTGCTCCACCATATGCTCAGACAGCCCCAGACAATCCCTATGAGACTGTG
This sequence comes from Turdus rufiventris, assembly GCA_013186435.1. Taxonomy (NCBI): domain Eukaryota; kingdom Metazoa; phylum Chordata; class Aves; order Passeriformes; family Turdidae; genus Turdus; species Turdus rufiventris. The sequence goes on from PYHW01009859.1 coordinate 3,249,187, forward strand.
GGTGTTGCTGTGTGCTCAAAATGACTTCAGGGAAAAGCCTCCCAATTCTTCTTTGAAAGTTTGTTGCCATCAGCTAGATTAATTCCTCATGTCTCCCTTGCTGCAACAGATTCCCAGGCCGGCTGACTTTATTCTTCTGCCATTGACCAAAAAAACACAGCTTAATAATGACTTTGTATTGTAAAAAATTGTTAACTTTGTAGTTTCAAGAAGCTGATAAAAATACTCCCTAATCACTTTCTTGGGTAGAAGAAAACTGAAATTGTAGCGCTGCCTTTACTTTTGTGCATTCCCCAGAAGCCTACATCTATCCGTACCCTCTTGCTAGCTCCTGAGGAAAATGGTTAACCAATTTTCCCCACAATATCTCAGTTCTCCTCTGTGGTTTTCCTACACCCATCTTGTCTTCCCAAATGCTTTTTCACCATCCCAGCTCTGTGACTACAGAGTCCCCACAATTTCCTGTCTATTAAAGGAGTGATTCTTGGAGAAGGGAAGAAATAGAACGCCTAGGCTGGGGTCTGTTAATTGCTGTAGAATTTCTCCTCTCTTGTTTATTTCTGATCTTCCTCAAACAATTCCCCCTGGATTTGAAGGTCTTGGCCTGTTCTTTTCTACCTTCTAAGCTGCAGCACAAGACAGATCTCCCAGCCGTGTCCTAGCTGAGTGCTGGGCTGCACCACAGCTGATTCTGCAGCCACACACCCTAGCACTGCAGGGTCTACTGTGACAAAAAATGTCCTCCTGTCTAAACACAACTGATGCTTTTCTTTAGTTTTAACTAAGGTTAGCAGTTTCTTTTGCTGCAGTCACACTGCTGGTGCTCCTGTGCCAATAGCCCACCCAAGGGAAGCAAGGTTAAAGTGGGAAGCCACAGACTATTTCCCTCCTGTGCAGGGATTTGGAAATATTGACAGACCCACAAATGAACTGTCTGGACTAAAGGCAAAGGCCTACAAGCACCATCATTGCATTGGCACTAAGCTGATTTTGCAGTGCTTTGCATTGCTTGTTGGTGGGTCTTCTATCCTTTCAGTGAAAACACCTGGTTTTGAAACAGCTTGCTTTGCTGTGCTGGAATTTAAACCTCAACCTTAGAAGGTCTGCTCATGACAAAAATTCAGTATTCATCAGCATGTCCAATACCCATGGGCTACAGGCAGTGCCATCCTCATTCATGGTAAAGGTACAGCATGGACAAGCTTGGACCAGCTGGATGTCCATGTCAGCTGCAGATCACTTTCAGCTGAGGTTCCCATTTGGGAAATGCTGCCAGAAGCATTCATAGTCTCAGATCAGTTCCTGCTTCCTTTGCTGGAAAGCCAAGCAAGCACGGCCTCAGCTCCTCCACGACCTCTGTCCCTGGCAGCTGGAAGATTTCTTCACACCCCAACAAGTGAATGTCATGATATTCAACTTCAACAGTATTTCACTGAACCCTTTCCCTTCATCTGCATTACCACTGAACATCTTTTGGCTTTTCAACTACCCATTTGGGCTATCAAGTTAAAACAGCCAATCCCAAAGTTTTTTTTTTTCTCTGAAGTTAAGCAGAAATAATATTTTGGGTCCCTTTTGGGCTCATATGAGTCACAAACAAGACAGAAAGCTCTCAAACATCCTACCCCAAGACCTTTGGCTACTCAGCTCCACAGCTAGGTGATTGCTCTCTGATGGTCAAAGATACTTTGCTTTCCTTCTTCGAAAGAAGATGTAGCTTTTGCCAGTAGCTCATTTCCATCAGGAATTTTAATCTAACCACAGCTTTCCTGCTTGTATTTGTTCCATGAGAAACCCACTAACCAATGGTATCAGGATAGTCAGCACCTCCAGGGCCCATGCTGACTTTACAGAGCAGAGCCAGGCTTCCTTTTCTACTCTGATATTTTTGTTTGCTAGTCACTCTTTGGGCTATTTTCCCAGCAGGCTGCTTCTTTTTGAGAGTCTTCAAGCTTTTACTTTTCATCTTGTTTTAAATTCCTTCTGCAACTTTCTTTGTCCTGCAAACACTCTGATAAGTCATTCTCCTGTGATTTTACATAAATAAATATTTACAATTACTCCCTTTAGAAACAAAATACATCCACCTGACACCTTCGCTGTCCATTATGACAATAGTTAGGGTTTCCTGCAGGGAAAAGAAAACAAAACCCTGATGATGAGGTCAGATATTCCTTTTATGGAAGGACAGCCCTGATCCCAGCTCCTTCAATGTCAGGAATCATCCCTTGTTGCTGTGTCCTTTGTCTCCTGCTGTTTCTCTCACAATGCCCTCTCCCCACAGCACAGCACCACAGAGGCTCCCAAGGTCCCTTCTCTGTGCTGCCCAACAGCTCCAACAATGTCAGTCCACAAGAAAACTGAGTTCTTTTCTGCAGCTCTGCCACATGAAGTCTGGTTGCAAGTATTACACCTTACTGACCCAAAGAGGATGAACCTAATGTCCAGCAGGATGTAATGTTCCTTTTATTCAGGAAAATAATAGGACAAAGGCAAAGAAAGTGTGAGGAATATTGCCAGTAGTGCTCTGATATCCTGTTGAGTTATTTTAAACTGATATATAATATTTCAAAGGACTATGAATCAGTATTGACTGTAGGAGCCAACTGAATCAAGGGATCCATTTGTGGCATGAATAAAAGGCCAGAAGAATCACAGAAATGCAGTTCTTTCTCTTCAGATGCTTCTGGTAATTTAAATACTGCCCCATCTCTCTGCAATACCTTGGGCCTGGATGAGTAGTGAAGGGGAGGAGAAGGAATGAGGAGGAGAGGAAGAGAGTCTTTCCACCACCGAATTTGGAAGGTGACTCCTTCAAGCAGGTCTTAAAAGGTGCAGACTGGTTCATGTAGCACTACTAAAAGTGACTACAAAGCTCATGCCTTCATCACACGAGTGCAGCAGTTCAGGAACCTCAGTAGGGCAGAGCTCTGAAAAATAGATGTGAGTGACACCACAACCACAAGTGCTGGGATGTGACAAGTTACCCTGAAAATAACCTGTTGTCTCCAGGGGCTGAGCTGCCCATCCTGGGGGTCTTCACTGCCGTGTGGAACCACAGACAGATGTTATAATATTATTCCCTGGAACATTTTCTCCAGAAATGACATTTCAGCACCCTGAGACTCAACTCTTTGGAGCTGACATGACACTCAAAATACTTCTAGAAACAAGGATGTACTGATGCTTGAGGCTGGTGGGACTCTAAGGTGGAGTTGCCAGAAAATAAAGATCCAGATTATTCTTCTTTCCCCACTTATGTACAAACACTTTTCCACCCTATAGGCTGTTCCCCTTTGCTTTCTAGTTACTGCTTTGTGACCTGTAAGCCTTTTTAATTGTGACCTGTTCCTATGCAAAGATGTGTGAAGACAAAAATTAAAGCACTTGTACGCCAGAAGTTTTCAGACATACCTGGAAGATACCTGAAAGTTTTTTTCCCAACTATAGGAAAGATAAGTGATCACTTAAGAACATTGTGTCTGCTAAATGGGATTAGTTTCAGAATTTGAAAGTGCACTGCTGAAATTCATTCTTTAAATGTGGAATTGCATCCTGGTGCCAAATACAAATAATTGACTCAGCTGACAGTCAGAGAACATTTGAGAAATCACTAAAATAACTGAGAATGTAAGTGGAATTAATTCACCTTCAGTGTAAATGGCATGAATTCATCTTCTGTGACCACTCTCAGATTTCTACCAGAAAAATCAGAACTTAGTGCTGTTTTTCTTAGAAGTTTCTTAAAATGCAGATACGGCCAAAGCAGTAAAGGAGTCCCTTATTATAAATAGCCCTGATTAGCAAGTAATAATGACACACAGGTATGTCTCAATCCAGCCCTGCAGCTGTGGGATTATGACAGAACCTTTGGCCCACTGCTATTTTTTCCACATATCATCAAGCAAACACTGACAATACATACATGGCAGGAGCCTCCCTAACAGCTTGCTGGGCATAAAGGTGATTTTCAGTGCCTTGGCCAGAAGAACAGAGCGTGGATTTTGCCATGGAGCTGACTGTGGGGTGGGGATCTGCCAACAGGGTCTTTGCAGACAAAACCCCAGGACTGCCCTGTAGAAAATGCTCCTCTACAAAGAGCAGGTTCTGTCATTTTCCATCACGTTTATCTTTTCTACTATGGTTTCAGCAGAGATGACAACTCTGCCCTCTTCTTAGAGGCAGGTTATTTGTTGAACTGCTATTTCTCAACAGGACAACACAAATGTCTTCTGTGGACACACAGGTGTGTGCCACAGGAGAAGGCAATGGAAACACCACATTCTTGTCTGCCTGAAACATCAAAGAAACATAAAGTTCTTCAAAACAAATTTTGAGGTCTGATGTTATTGCAAAGCAATTTGGAGTGTATCAGGGAAAATAAATCCTGGAGATTCCTGTACCTCACAGTTAACTAACCTCAACATAACAGAAAAAACACATCCCAATCGGAAAGAAATGGCAACAAATTTAAAGGCTTTTTAGCATCTTAGAGAGCTTGAATGTAAACCATCTGCCTCCATGGGTACAGCAGAGGGATTTGAGAGCAAGAAAGGCCATGTGCCTTTAAGTCCATGTCTAGGGTTGATTTTATGTAGACTTAAAATGCTCACCCCTTTGATCACACTGAAAGCCATGGGGAGGATCCATAGGTATATCAGGCCCTGACCTGCCAACCTCAGTTGAACTATCTCAAATCTGACACTGAAGGAACACGGGGCATCAGTAGAAGCATCTGTATTGATACAGAATAGCAGACAGAAGGTGGGAGACAGCAATTTGCCATAACTTAGTGAAAGTTCCTCAAAGAAGATGGAGTCAGAGCTCTCACCAGCTTTCCCCTTCTTTTGCACAGAGCGTGGCTGAAGGAAAGTCTCGCTGCTGAAACTGTAAAATCTATCAGGAGGGATTTCCAGTGCCCTGGCTCAGCTGGCAACTGATTTGTTTTGTCTTTGCCTAGCAGGGATTTTCCATGCAGCGGACTCTTGTTTGCTATGTAAGTCATCTGAGTATTTGTTAGTGTCATAGCCAGAGCCAGATGATGTTTATTCTGCTAACATCCAGTCGGGCTCCGGCAGCGCTCATTGAGGTCAGGGCTTTATTTATAGAAGCAGATATACATTGAGATTCATTTTCTTCCCCTTGCTGCAGTCTACCTAAACTCATCCAAAGTAGAAAGAAACATGCAGACATGCAAGTAATAAACTAATTGGGCCAGATCCACGCATTAGCACAGCACCACAGAGGCCAATGGAAAAAAAGCATTTTTGAACAGCTGAGGATCTTGCCCATTATTTCTCATGGGGAAGAGAAGGGAGGGGTTTAAAACCAGAAATTATAAAGCAAAAAGCAAAACTGACCAAGCAACGAAATGTCCTGGCGTGTGGCAGAGCAGGTCTGCAATGCAAAATCCCTCAGCCAAGATCTGCAATTTGAATTTTTTTTTATTTTCTCCTGTGTTCCCAATCACCTGAAAGTGCAAGAATCAGAGTGCAGAGTGCTCCAAGCAAGGAAAAGTAATGACTTAAAGCAATTTACCTGCTGAAAGTGAGAAGACATTGTCAGCGTACGCGGTCTGAGACAAAGCAAAGCAGGAGAAAAGCAGCAGGTAAGATCCCTGGACAAGCAGGCTGAGGACCAACATGCTGGCTCTGCCCTGGCAGATCCCAGCTCAGAGGCACAGGGCTGCTTTGGGGCTCTCTTTGCCCTCTCTCCCTCTCTGCCTTGCCTGCTCTCTGCCTCTGCCCTCACTATGGGATGCGTGTGTGTCTGTGTGTGTACGTCTCTCTCTCTCTCTCTCTCTCTCTTCCCCCTCCCTCTCCGTGCCTTTAGGAAGAAAGAATGCCAACCATTTCCCATTAAATCTTCTCCTTACACTAGACACAGTTATATTTAACTCCTGTGCTGGATCAGTTGCCCCTATTGTGGACATTAGCTGCTAAAACGGAGGCATGGGGGATTCTGGTTTTGCTAACAGAAGCAAAAAGGCACTTTGGATAATAATAATGATGAGCAGGAATGGGAGAAATTAAGAACTGAACTGGAAACAGAATCCTTCAGTACAGGCAACCAGACACTGGCATCGAGATGGATAAAATCCCTGATTGATCATCTTCTACAGGTCACTAATTGCCTTAATGAGAGAGATGAGCAGTGACCTAACATCTGCTTATCCCTGGCAGCTATGAGCATTTGTGCACAGAGCACAGCTCGAGGTGAGGGATGCCACAAAGGCTTCACAAACTGACAAACACATTATTATTATTATTTAGGATTTAAGTGAAAATGGCAGTACCGCTGACAGTGCCAGACATTGCAGTATTGCAGGGTTCACTGATGGAGTGCAACAGGGGGAAGAAACAAAACATGAGCCATGATGGGGTGAATGAAATGGTATCAGCTCTGGGGGTGGAGAAGGTCAACACACCACACAGAGCTATGTGAAGAAAACAAATCTCCCACTCTCTGAAAAGCAGCAGGTGCCCTTGCTACCTGTACACAAGTTTGGGGTTTCTGTGCCTTATTGCAACATGCAGGGCTTTACAGATTAATTTGTGCCCTCTGAATAAGTAGCAGAGAGATCTTCCTCTCTGCCTGGAATCTGACAGTGGTTTCCATGCAAATCAGAGGTACATCTTTTGCTGTGAAAAACATTACTCTCTCCCAGATGGAGATGGTTTTCTTTGCCCACTGTTTATAGTTTCCCCAAGAAAAATATGAAAATATTTTGCATTAATTATAGAATTGATTTTTTTCCCATTTGAGAAGAGCTCTCACTTACAGAAGTAGTGACATGTTCCCCTGGGCATTAATTCCACTGAAGAGCAAAGTGAGGTATTTCCACAATTCTGGTTAAATGGTTTTGGCTGTTACCTTCAACACACTGCAAATATATTGACAAAATCTTTCTAAGTGTAATGGCTAGATGGGAAGAATTACATCTGCCTTACACATTTTCATTCCTAAAGGACATGTTTAATATAACAATAATGCTTCCTAAAATCTCCTTCCAGTACTGCAACATTTTGGATAGCATATTTTCTACTTTAATTTAATTTTATCTATTTTATTCCACTTTTCAGTATTTGGCTTTTCTTAGTAAAGATAGTAATTTGGTTTCTTTGTTCTTTGACCAAGATAACCATAGATTAAGCAAGTGCCATTAGTTTTCTTGGCATACTACATCTCAGAGGGAAAGGAATGGCTCTTGTGAAGTTTATCATGATAAGCCTTAAGGACACAAGATAAATGTCCAGGTGCAATCCCCATGTTAGGAGCCTGCATGGAAGCAGGAAAAAAATTGCTCAAAAATTAAAATGTCAAGATTGTATTAAAAGATTCACCTCTGAAAATATGTCACCAACTAAATAGTTTGTCAAAGGAACAAGTGAATAATTTCAAATCCTGCTGAAATCCTCTTGCAGCCTTTTAGCAATTGAAAATTTGGTAGAAATTTCTAGTACAAAAGTTCCATTTGATAAGGAAATAATTAATCCAATAATTCTAGAAAGAACTAAGATCATGCAGTAGGACCAATATCCTTCCGCTCCTTCAATGATTCTATATCAGAGGCAGCCAGAAGTGATACAGAAAGCCAGGGCTGGTTCAGAGTTGTGAAAAACCCATAAAGATAGTTTTGGAGTCAATTCTTAAACAGAGACTTTTTAATCTACTTATTGCAGTGGAGAACCCTGATTAAAATGGAGGCTTTGTCGATGTTCTCCTTTCTTTCAGCATAGCATCTCCATCACTCTGAGCCTGTTTGACTGAAATGGCTCTCAGCCAAGGTGAGAAGAAAGCTCTGTGGGCACATCCTCTTCTGTGGAAAACACACCATCTTCCACAAAAACTTGAAAGGAGATGTTTGGGCTTACATTTGTTGGAAGAAACCTCTTCTTCATGATGTGGTTCTATTCCTCTTTAGATTTTAGTGGAAAGCTCTCATTACAGGGCCGTGTCAGAGTGCAAGTCCCATGTTCTGTTTCCTCTAATTTTGAGGTGTTGGCCTTACCAGCTGAGGCTGCTGGCAAGGTTGGTAACGGTTTCATAAGAGAAGAACAAAGCCCATTGGAAATCAAATGGACAATAGCTGTGGCCTTATTGCCTTGACTTAGGCAGGTGACAGCACAGGAGACTGACATTCCCTGCTCCAGGGTGGATGACAAGGCTGTACCACCTGGTCACACAGCTTCTTTCTGACCTCCATGGCATCAGTGCCTATGGCAGAGAGAATCCTGAGGAGGGAAAGTGTCACAGAGCAGGGGGAGTCTGGTATGAGAGACTTGACAAACACGTGCTTTTCAGGCCCTGAGCCCCATGAACTTGCTCAGCCAAGCAATGCATTTCTCCAGCTATTCCTTTTTTTTGGTTGTGGTAGATGCCACAGAAATTAAAATGCCAAAAGCTAACAAAGACATAATAAATAAAAATAGCCTGAAGAGTTTGTCTGTTCAAGGAGCTGTTGCTTGACCTTATCAGCCCAAACTTGAGCTCTTAAAAGCACATGGAGGAATCTGCTGATGGACAGTACCATATAAACAGAATTTTCAAGCCTTTTTCTCTGCAAGCATTAATGAATGAACGCTTGCTAAAAGGAAGGCTTCTTAGTAGCCCTGTTCACTTTTGGTTGGCAGGTACTCTATCAACAAGACAGGGTAAAATTAATATTATAGTTAAAATACTATCAAGCTCAAATTCTTTCATGTACACCATTCTAGTTAGAAGGACAAAGATAATTATGGAATAATTTAGGTCAGATTGGTCATCTAGTCCAATCCCCTGCAATAAGCAGAGACATTTCAACTAGACCAGGTTGCCCAGAGCCCCACCCAATCTGAACTTGAATGTTTATAGGGAAGGGGCATCCACCATTTCAAGGGGCAAACCCCACTGTCTCACCATCCTCACCACAAAAAAAATTTCTTCCTTTTATCTAGCCTAGACCTACCCTATTTTAGTTTAAAAACATTCCCCCTTGAGGAATCCTGTTGAGATACTCAATGTATAATTGAGACTTTCTAGTTCAAAAGTCTGAAAGCTCTTTCGCTGAGTGGGGCAAAGGTAAAACAGCAGCCCCAAGTTAATGCAGTAATTCAATAACAGTTTGTGTCTGCAAAGTAGCACAGAAGAATCCTGTTCATTCAATTAGAGCAGGAGCTGGAAAAGAATCTTTATAATTACATTTTCCTTGTGAGATAGTTATTTAGGAACAATTGGTTTTCACAATAAAAATGCATGTTCAGTTTTGCACACTTGAATCAGTTATATCCAACACTTAGATTTCGTGCTGTGACAACGTAGCTAACGTCACCTTGGAAGATGGTGTTATCTAAAGTACAAAGGCAGCTGCTGAAGCAAAATGATAATAATAAGTGCAGAAAGCCAGTGAGTGGCTTCACCATTTCCTTGCTGGTGTATTTGAATTTAATTCAGAAGCCCATATAGGAACAGACCCACTAACTGTGTGATGAAACAAATCGAAGCACATTCACACTTGATGAAGCTCTGGCTTACCCCACAGCTCCAGCCATGCCAGTCGCCCAGCTGGATACCAGGACAGGAGCAGGTGCTTGGCTAAAGGCAAACCAGCACCAGTCAGTCTTCAGATTACCACCCACTGCATGAACAGGGTGAAGGAGGGCATTGATGGCAGGACCAGAAATTTCCAAAAGCAACTCCTTTTTGCAAATTAGCCACTTAATGGATGTTATACATTTCACAACAAGCAGCAGCCTTCTGGCCTCTTCTTTTCTCTGTACTCTATGGTTCACAGAAATGCAAAACTGACTAGGGAAGCTGATTTATCTCTATACTCTTCAGAGCTTATTTGTTTACAGAGCAGCCCAGCTCTCATCCCATGTTTAGAAAGTTTATCTTTAAACATTAATGTTGCACTTTTAGACTTAATTCAAAGGGTCAGTCCTTCACTTTTCTTTCCTCCCCTCCTATGAGTAAACCCCATGCACACATTTATTTTTCTACTGAAGACTATAGAACAAGAGTTAAGGACATGATTAAAGTTTATGGGATAATTTCAAATGACTTCCATCAAATCTACCAATACCATTCCAGTCTTGGCCTTGTATTGTTGGAGGGTACAACTAAGTAGAACAACTTTGAAACAATAATTCAGGTGCTGACCTTTATAAAAGCACTCTTCTTCCTCTTTTTCACTTTATTTTTCTTTCAAACCTTGCTTTTCAATCTGTAGAACATGCAATGCTTCTTGTATAAGATGCACTCATCATACATTATAATACATAAGCAGAGAATAAAGATATATGTCCAGGATTGCCAGGTTTTGGGAATCTGGGCCAAACACGCAAAACCTCAGAATGATTAATAGAGAAACGTCCTACAGGACAAAGAAGATGGCTTTGACTGTTGTAGTCCCAGCCAACTGAGGGTCTACCATCTCTGGTATCTAAGTAAATAAATTGTCTACAGCATTCCTGGATGGTGAATCAGAAACAAGACACAGCCATAAGACCAGTCTGGTCTTGGTACTTGCAACTAGAGGAGATGGAAATAGTGTGCAGGGTAATTTTTTTCATCTTCTTTTCATCTGGATTGCCTACTGCTATTTACTTCTATTAGTAAATGTCTGCAGAGCTCCCTGCTTGTACCAGTATCACTACCATGCTGCTGGAGGCACAGAACACAGGAATATCTGGCAGTAATTGGCTCCCACAACTCCTAATTTAAGTGATTTATCATCTAGCTTGCCAAAGAGCCCAATGAATTAAACACCACAAAGCACAGTCTTCTTTTTTCTCTGTCAACAGCGAAAATTTAGTGATTTTTTTTCGGAAAAATTTATTAATGTTATTATTTTAATGCTCACACTAGACTCAGGACTTTTAATTCCAGAGAGCTTCACAGATGCTGGGCAATGCAGCATCCTGTTCCTGAATTTCATACTGCAGTACAGCCCATTACACCACTGAGATGCAAACAAACATGGATCCAAACACCAGTGCCAAGGAAAAGATGTGCCTAGGAAAATGCCCCCAGACACAGGGATCCTCTACAGAAAGCTGTAGTGCCCTTCAGATGAGTGGCCAAAACACCACTAATTCAGGAAAACACTTAATCATGAGTGTAGTCACAGGCCTGTAAGTGAAAGCAGTGAAGGTGCTCCTGAAATGAAGCATATGCATAGATAACCTTGCCAAATTGGGGCCTGAAAAACTGCAGTTGGCTTGTCTTTTAAATAACATGAAACCTCCTTTTCCCATGGCTCATTTTTCTCTGTCCTGGATACCTCTGGGCACCAAATGATTTGGGATCCTGTGACCTACAGAACACAAAACCAGGAGAAGAGCTGCTAAACCACTTGAGGGGCAGGGTTAGAGGACAACATCCAAGGGTTTACCCAAAAGGCTTGACAGAAGAAGCAACATTTTAAATCTGGGAAAAGATAAAGAAATAGGTTACAGTAGAACAGCAACAAGAAATAGCAGAACGTTTTTAATTTTTTTAGGGTGTTTTAAGCAAATGGATGGTTACAAGTTCTGACCATGACACTACAGCAAGCAGGACTCAGTGGGAATCCTCTGGCACCATAGCTGTTGGGCAAGCCACATCCATGCTGGAAAACTGCCTTGTTTTTGTAAGCTGATAATGAATTTCAGGCTGATTTTAAAACATATTGGTTCAGATTAAAGGTGGAGAAGATTTCTCTTTTTACAGCGGTTCAAATTTTGAAGCCCAGCTACACTGCTAGCATAGTAGCCATAGAAAATGTCTGGCACTGCCTGTTGCCCTGTCGTTCTGGGATGCCAGGGCTGTCATCTTCCAAAGCCAGAATAACTGAACCTAATCAAATTAGACAAGTGCATTTTCCCAGCACCCTTTGCAGAATCATGGAACTGTAATCAAGGATGCATTAGAATTTCTATTATAAAGTCCTACTTTTGAAGCTTCAGTAATCTGTACTAAAGACATCCTTACCAAATGGCAATTTGGGACACAGAGATGAAAACTTAGAGAAAAAACAGCTCCTGCACCAAAATCATTAATAAGGTCTCCTTGATTTCAACTACATAAAATGAGATCCAGCATTAGCTGCTTAGGTGTGGTAGATTAAAATTCCTGGCAGGGTTGAGATATTAATTTTACCTAACAGATTTTTTAATTATTTTCTGGGCACTTGAACGATACCCCTGTTTTTGCAGAGCAAGCAGGTGGTTTATGGCATGGCTAAGGAAGCTTTCATACCCCAGTCCCAGGGCAATATCTCCTTGCTCTAAGAATGATGCACTGCTTTGGTTGGAACCTGAGGTATGCCTGCACATCCACCAGCTCTGCTATCAGCACCTCCTAGCACCAAGGCTTATAAAATGCCATACATGCACATTGTCTTAATGACAATGCCAAGGAGGCAGAAGGCAAATCCTTCAAATACTTAGGAAAGAGAAAATATTTTCAAACAATATTTTTAATGTGAAGATTTCATTAAAGAGGGAACTTGAATCCAGACTTTGTGGAGCTTTAGCTTGGATCACTGAGTGTGTGTTGACATCACATCACCTCTAGAGCTGCAAGGTGATGCAGAGGTAGACAAACCCACACAGGAGAACTGAATAGCCTCTCTGTCCAATGGTTTTGCTCTCAGATAGGCCTGCAGGTTATGACAAGTTTCATGCTGCAACATCTGCCAGTAGTTACTGCACAAAATTCGTGCCCAGGAACAGCAATTTTTTTCTGGAATCAAGAGCCACAAAAAACTTAGATTGATGTGTAGTCTGGAGATGTAAAAAGGCTTATGTGAGTCTTCCACTGTCTTCCTCATGTGGTAACATTACCAGCACTAAGTACTAGAGGAAATCTCCCATCACTCACATGCAAACATGTTCTAAGCCGCTTACATTTATGGCTATTTATACAATCCTAGATAAGATGCTAATCCATTTCTCCAAGTCTCAAGTACAGCAATTCATATCCCGTCTTCAAAAGCATCCCCTCTCTGTATCCGGTCTAGAATTTAGTCCAAGGTATTATACAAATAATTGCTAGTTAGATTGCTCAGACATTCTATAGCTGACAAAAAGAGAAATAATTCCAGATTAAAATATGCAGCATTTTCAGCAGCATCCTTCCTTGCTTTTTCCATCACCCACTTGAAAAGACTGATGAAACCCAAAATTTCAAAATTACTTAAGCAAGCACACTGTCATTTTATTAACTTTTCTTACTTATTTCATCACTACTTCAGGCATCTTAGAGATTCCTGGAAAGAACAGACACTGAAATAACTCATTTATATTAGCGTGGGCCATAATTTGCTGGAAGGGTCTGCTTTACTGAGGGCCTCTGTACAGCTTGTCCATCTGGTTTCAATCACCTCATCAAAAGAAACAGCAAATGTTTCCTTCAGAATAGCTGTTTCTTACTCACTTCAATATTCAGTTATAAGTAAATCAATCAATAGAAGTCACATTGCCAGTTTGCTAGACAGAAGAGCAGCTCTGACACTTGGTCTGACCTCAGAACATTACTAAGTAGAGGAGTGCCAAGCACTCTTTCCTCTAAGCCCAGCCATCAAGCTCTTTAAACAGCCTAAAAAGAGCTGAAAGGGGGATTTTGAGTACAATATCTAAAATAAGAGGTAGTCAGTGCATTATTTCTTAATAAGATAATATTTCTTAATTATTTCTTAATAAGATTTTGCCATAGCTTCCAGCTAGTGTGTGCTTGCTGTTTGTGGGTCCAGAGTGGCCAACCTGAAGATGCACTGCTGCTTGTTTTACGTGTACTTGGGCTTTTGAAGGAGTGCTGAAAATCAAACCTGGCCAGACCAAACCTACACCTGATTCCCATTTAAATGGATACATGCTATGTGGCCACAACTGAAGGCAACATCCAAATGCTCACAGTGCAGAGCCTACAGAATTCACTGAAGACACAAGGGACTGCAGGAACACATACTCAACACCCTATGCTATTTTGTGAGGTACTGAGACAGTAACAAATCTGACCTCTTACCTCAGGTGGATGGAGTATGGTTCTAATAATGTCAAGTCTAGGGGTTTGATCCCTGTGGCGACCCACTTAGAGAGTTCCACTGGATGATCCTTCTGGGTCCTTTCCAACTCAGAATATTCTGTGCTTCTTATTTCTCATACTAGGCCATTTTTTTGTGACTCCTAATGGTTTCACCTCTGGTCCCACAATGAAATTACCTGTTGGGTTTTTGACATCTCTGTAATATTTTTCCAGTACCACTTGTTGGTCCCATGTTTCAACTCCTTTCACGTCTTTTCAATGAGGACAAGTGCTGCTGGACTGAACTTTTGAGTTTCCTAACCCCAAGAACTGAGTGGGCCCTTGTTAGAAAACTTTTCACAGCCACTGAGCTAATGATAAATAGAAGGCACCCATAACACCTACAGCAAGTATTTCAAGTATTCTTAGTTTACCTAAAAACCATAAGAAAGACACTCAGAACTGCATTTTATTTAAACACAAACTTCTCCTGGCATGTCCCAGTAAATTACACTCAGTATCTCTTTCACAGCATCTTCCCTCAGCTGGGGCCCAGACATTTTCTTCCTCTTGAATCTGCTCAGTATCTTTAGTTCCAAGTTCTGGTGTTGAAGGAAAACTTCCAGTTGGGTAAAGCCACATGGGTCACAGCATTCTCCAAGCTTACAACATCTGTAATTTTTTACTCCTTTTAATAAAATTAGGACACTTCAGAGACAGCTTGTTTCTGTCTCATCTTTGAAACTGTTCTCTTTCATGCAATTTCATTCACCTAACATTCCTCTTAGATTAAAACAATACCAAGCAGGTAAGCTCTACAAAGCAGCAGAGATTTCACTGTCCTTGGTTTTACATGGAAATTGTGCCCTCTTTCATCTCAAAACCTCTAATCATCACAACCTAAGAAATTCTGTTATATCATGGTATTTATGTCTATTTTAAAGCAATAAGAAATGCAGTGTTAATTATTTCTTAAGCCCTTTTAAAGCTTAATGAAATCCAAACTGATGTTATCAATTATGTTATCACCTCCCCACAGTTTCAAATTCTTTGCTTTCCATTTTTCTACACCTTGACTTATTAAAATAAATTGTGCATCTTATTGTAGTCATTCAACATTTTAGGAAATCAAATGTAAGCTGATTTCCAACAGCTGACACCAAATGCTGACATAATTCAAATTAAAGGAGAAACAGCATGAAAATCACTTTTTATTAATTTTCAAATATAAAACAGTAATTTCTACATTTGCTTGCAGTAATAATGCAAATTATCTCCCCTGTAGTCAATTCCAGCATTAACTCTTAAGAGATATTTTACACCACCATAACAGATTGTGTTTAATCACTGAAACATACCAAAATTCATTTGTGACATAAGAAGAATAAAACAAATGTCAAGATTCAGCATTGTTCCAACTTCCTTGCAGAGTACCCCAGAGAGCACAGCAACTCAGCAGCCTTATATTTTTTTGTGAGCTGCACTTCAGATTATTTCAGGTATTACTTCTTTCAGATATTATCTCCCTGTACTAGTGTGCAGAGTCATTCCTACATTCCTCTGCCTAATACTAGCCCAGGGCCTTGGGCCAGACCCAATAAGCCAAGCCTTTTGCAACAAACCTGACTGTAGGCCATGATCCCCTGCCAGCCCAGTCCTCTCTCTCCTGAGGTCATCAAGTGCCTTCTACTAGATAACTAACACTCACTGACAATGGAATAATAGAAAATAAAGTAAGCAAAAGCCAGATCAGAGACAGAATATTCTCTGTTGTGCATGTAACAAAGAACCTGTGCATTTAAGAACAGATGTAATATAAAGCAACCTGTTATGAGCATCCTGCATAGTAGCTGCTGTAGGTCATGACAGAAGCATAGACAAAGAGCTACTTAATTTTTTGAAGTCTGAACTCTAAGTCAGATTGTCAGATGTAGCAACAAATGAAAACACAGTAGACAGAATACCAGGCAGGCCAAATGTCTACTTTAAATGTTACCTCTGCATCACAGTGCAGAATTCCAGGTTCCTATACAGTTACACAGAGAACCTTTATTGCACAATTAGCCAGCCACAGCACAGACACTGGTGGTTGTTTTGTGATGCTACCCAAAATGAATATTATGCTGTAGTCCAACTGTTTTTACTGTTGTTGCTCTGGTGAGGGATTTTTAAAAATTTTGCTTTCATTTGTTTTTTTGGTTTTTTTTTGTTGTCTTTTTGTTGGTGCCACTGTTGATATATGAGTGATGGTGGTGGTAATGTTTTATTTAAAATGCTTCCGATTAAAAAGATTTACAATCTATTCATACTGGAAATCTCACTAATAAATATGGCTACGTCTTCAGCCTACAGACATGGTGGTGTCTGTGAAGAACTAAACTTCAAACAAAAATCCAGGACTTTCTATTCCTATGAACACCATAAGTTAGTAAAAACAAGTTCCAGTTAGTACAAACAAATTCAGTAGACAGAAGCTTAGCCCTTGAGTAAGTCTGCATTTTTAATACACTACTTTTACATTCAGAAGAGCTGAAAAATCAGTCTGTAAAATCAGGAAGCTACTACCAATGCAACAGGCTTCAATGCATAATGAGGCCAATCAGGAATTATTCACAACAGGATACTTTGGTTTGATCCTTAGAGGACAAAGTTTTTAACACATAGAACAGTGGTGTGGTTGCTTAAGAATCAAGCTACTATAACTGCAGACTGTCAAGCATTTCTGTATTTAAGACAGCATAAAACTCTCACCTTATTCTGTTCATCCAGAACCATTCAAGATTTTAATTCACAAATAATGGGTATTACTCTGAGTAAAAGAAAAAGTACATAATTTTATCATCAGTTTTTGTGTAGAATCTGCTGGAAGGCCTGGTATAGCCATGTGTGTCTTTCTCATTTTACAATTACCTAATTTCAGCATTTAAAGATTCCTCTAACAGCAGGTGTAAAACCCCACTTAGTTCCAATACCCATGCAAAATACAGTTGTATCACTTCCACTTCCAGAAAACAATTCAGTTTTGTTTAACATGCTGCCTTGCACCACCATCATCTTCCTCTTCTACTACAGATTAGAACGAGTCAGCCAGGGAAATTCCTGGAAGCAAAAAAACCAAACAAAGACAGAATAAAAACCACATCAGAATGGGCAAACAGTAAGAAGAACAGTTAACTACCAGAGGGAATCCACAGGATATAAAGACTGCTCAAAAATGTCTCATGTCCTTTCGTTTAGAATGAAAAAGAATAACCTTAAATTCTGGAAACAGCCATTAAGGACACTATACATTAACAACAGCCAGTGGGGGAAAATCCCAAACAAGCAGGTAACAAGGAAAGCAGATGGCATGGTGTAAAAAGGACCTATTTTCTCCATCTCCCAAATGTAAGAACAATTTTTCTGCTTTGCAACCATCTCTGCCTCCTCTGTGGTTTAAATGATTGTCCCTAAGGTTTTCAGATGCTCACCACCATGAAGCTTGCAGAAAAAGAAAGGAAAACACATACATACCTGTTTCTTTCTCTCAGACTGTGGATTAATCATTACATTTATAAGAGAAGGTGTTTGCTTGTCCGTCAGGCTTGCTTTCAGAGCATTCTGCAACTCTTCTGGTGTTTTAACAAAGTATCCTTTACCTCCAAAGGCAGACATAATTTTCTCATAGTGTGCATTTGGCAGGAGAGAAACAGGAGGTACACTGTAACAGAATGGAGAACATGATTAATGGCATGGGAAAATTGCCAGGCTGACTAATTCAATTACTTTAGCACCAATTTTAAAGTGCAAGATGATTATTGTGCTGGCCTGATGACTTCTTCTGGGCTGAAAGAACAATGGCTCCTGCATCACCCTAAGATGTGTTTATAGGGTACCATACTCATTTTTATCTTGTTGAGACATTCCTCAGCAAAGCTTTAGCCTCATTCTCTTCGTACAGAGATCACAGCTCAGAAGCAGAAGTACTGTGTAAACTCGGAACTCAAGTCTCAGGTAATTTTGGAGAGCATAAGGATTTTGAAAGTTAACCCACTGTGAACTCTCTACTGTGTGGGCTGAACTGCTGCAGGAACTTGAAAAAACTAACAATCATCTCTTTGCACTGTTGTGCAAACAGCAGGCTGGAATTAGGTTGGCTGTTTGCTTTTGGTAACTGGTTCTTACTTACATGAACTTAGCCCAGGACTAAATTGATTTTATAAAAGTAATTTTAATCTGGAACACAAAGCATTAAAAATTAAGAGAATGACCGTTGGTCACTTCTTCCATAGTTAACAGAACATACTTTGAAGATGCTTACCATGTGGCAGGGTCACCAAACTTTAACATCTCCTCCCAGGAATTTGCATCCAGACCAGTGTAAATCCCATTGTTGTTTACTACGATAATCACGATTGGCAAGTTGTATCTATAAAAAGACACATTTGGAAGAATTCTGAAATACTTATCCCTTCTGTAAGATGTTAAGAGTGTAATTTTCCTTACAAGTAAAAGGAACAAAAAAATCACTTCCACCTGAAATACGATTTAATCATCACTGGTAAAGCACCATATCACAACTACATTAAAAATGAGCATGTATGTTTTTTGGCTTGTTTTCATGTGTTTTATGGATACCCCACCTACCAGCAGTTAGAGTTTTCTAGTTAAAGTGACCCTGAAGAGCATCTTCTTGAGCCAAAAAAAAAACCAGTTACCTGCAGATAGTCTCCACCTCCATTCCAGAAAATCCAAAAGCACTATCCCCTTCTATGCAGACAACTCGCCTTCCAGGTGTGCGGTCTCTGGCTACCATTGCAGCTGCTATGGCAAAACCCAGCCCCACTCCCATGGTTCCAAAAGTACCTGCATCAAGCCTAAAGGGAGAAAACAGAATTACTATCTCTTTATTTCTCCTCAATCTACTCTTCCATTAATCCATGGTGCCTTACTTTTACTTTTAATACTTTGCCGTATAGTATTCAAATACTGTTTTATAAACAATTGCTATAAAGAGATACTACATGTAGAGATCATTATATTCAGCCAAACAGTTGATAAAACTGCAAATGTTTTAAGTGATATAAACATAGTGGAACACAAATGAAAATGAAAAACTCTTGTACACTAGTGCAACAATAAAGAACTATTCTTTATATGCTTTTAGCTTGCATAGTAACAGTATTTCAAAAACATTCAATTACTGTACAGACAGACAACATGAAATATTTCTATATTTAATCCCTTGAAAATATAACTGTTAGTCTGAAAGCCATTGATTAAATACTGCTGCCCAAATTTTAGTCTTCTGTTCAACCATTTGAAATCAAATTGAAAGCTGTAATTTAGTTAGATCATTTCAATCAGAAGCACATAATGGATACAAAAGTACATAAAGCACTAGATTATTTTAGGGTTAACTGCTCAAATTTGCTTTCAGATATGTGCAGTGCAGTCTGAAGAGACAGCCAGTAACATTACTGTCCTTATTTTAAATAAGGGAGAAAAATGCACACTCTTCCCCCAGCTCTACTGGAAGTACATGGGTTTTCTTGGTTTTTGATTGTTTTGTTCACAAAGCAGTATTTTGAGCACCCACGTCTTAGGCATGCAAGTTTACATGAAAGCATGCCATATATACATACACACACATACATATATATATATATATATATATATATATATACACACATACATATATAACCCAATTTCAAGTTTTCCTCATTTTTAAGTGTTCCACAGAAAAACTATTCGTATTAATTCTTTTCAACATGAGAATCCCAATGATTGTTTTGATTTTTCATCAATATTTACCATAGACTCTGAACACAAAAACAAAACATCTAGGTCAGGGAATTTAACACAATGCTCATCACTCACTTACCACAAGAGAGAGCAACTATCACCATTCTGCTGCAGAGCATGCAGAGAATTGTTAAAATCTATGACAGAATATCAGTATGTGAGAGGAAAACCTTCCTTAATCCCTCCCTCTCTCAACCTATTATACTTCTGTTTCCAAGACCATTATACTTCTTAGCTAAATGAAAACATTTATGCAGAAATGTAGCCTGTTGAGTCAGAA
>PYHW01009859.1:3269286-3305407 GCA_013186435.1 Turdus rufiventris
CAGTCCTTGGGTATCAGTTCTCTGATGTGATGAAAGACAGTATAATAATTCATAGGCAGAGACTTCTGTAATGCTAATCCCTTAAAAAGAAAAGATATTAGTAATTCCCATTAATAGATTTAAGGTGCAAAACAGAGAAACAAATAATAATGATGGAAATAAAAATGCACTCTGATAGTAAGGCTGGAGTATTTGGTTTTCTGTGCACTACATCAAGGTCACTCCTTGTGTATCTATCCTGGTGACACAACATATTTATCAGAGGCTCAACAAGCTCAGCAATCCCTCAATGGCCTATCATTAGCAGAAGCTATTAAAACCCAGTTTAACCCAAGAGGCACATTAAACTTTTCTGCACCCAGGTTTGACTATTGACAACCCTAAGTGAGCTGTCATCTACGTGATGGGAGGTAATTCAAAAGAGCAATCTGCTAGAATGAATTTATTTTAGATCCCAGTCTTGGGAACATGCATCTGAAGTTGCAGAATATGAGTTACATAAAGTTAGGTATATTCCAAGCATCTGTGGTCTCTTGATCTTAACAGCTAGTTGCTTTTAACATAGATTAAACCTAGACCAGCACTGCTAAACTGCACAATTACAAACAATGATTACAATTAGAAGAAAACTAAGAATGCATCCACCTGAAGTACTTGGAGTATCTGTCCATTGCTTAGAAGTCAGTGCCTATAATAAAGCAGTTCTGGCTGTGGTCTTCTACTAATCGCTTTAAGAATCCAATCCCAAAGTGCAGTGATTTCTATATAGTTGGAATTTATACAAAATCATAGAATGCTTAACCTATAATACTTACAGCTCCTAAACATGAGAAGAGTAAGCCTGTACCAGAATGGTACAAATTTTCAGAGTCTGGGTGACTTAACTGGGAAATTATTGAGGAGACTGGATATAGACCAGTTACAAAACTGACAATGCACCCATGCCTGTTACAGCATAAAAGAAACCTTTTAATTTCTTTAATGTCACACTACCTTTGATCGTTCCTCATTGTTCTTTATTTTCCCTCTTAGCTTCTGCCACCATTCTGAATTAGAAGGGTATTTCCATGATCTTCTGTTGAATTCTTGTAAGAGCTGGAACAAAGTTGAAATGTTGTAGAGGGGTCTTTCAACATGTTTAAAAGACAACAAAAGCATCAATAATATTATCAAGAATGAACCCAGCACAATTGTAGTAACACTAATCAGAATCTTTAACATATAATACGAGAATAGACTAGAAATACAACATGAATATACTGTCTGAAAAATGGTTTTCCTTGAACAGCTGGGGATTTTTTTTTCTTTTATTTTTAACTGGAAATATACTTCACATGAATCAGAGGAAATTGAGGTCAAAACCAGACGACATGGGACATTACGTTACCTGCTCAGTCACGGCGTTTATGTCACCTAATAAAGTCGCAGCTGGCCTTACATTATTCCCCAGCTCTTCTGCACAAATATCAATCTGTATTTTAAAAACAAAGACAATCATTAGCTCAAGGATATTAAGAAGATTTTCTTTCAGTTCAAGTAAGGAAGATGGCCTAATATACATAGAAGTCTAACACTGTCTTCATACCATGTTTTGGGTGTACAGGTAACTTCCTTTGCCTTTCCTTGACATGACATCAGGAAATTCTTACAAAGTAAAACCCTATGGTACGTACCTATTTTAATAAAAAGTCATATACATCCTTAAAGTTGACTGCTTGCTTCTTTCAAGTCCTGCAGACAATGTAGAACTTTATTACAATATTGTATGAGAGCGAAAAATCTAGGCTCAGGTATACCCATAATGTCTAGATAAAGCAGCAGTTTTTTCACTGAGAAAACTGTGTATGCTACTTGACAGTAAGAATTTAGTTAGCATGAAGAAACTGAAAAGTAAGTTGCAATTACTGAACCAAATGTATCAGTGATGCATGAGCCCTCTAAGGTTGCATAAACCGGTACTTTTGACCAGGTCACACAGACTATGAAATGACTTCATATTTTAACGCAGACATCAGATAGTAAAAAAAATTGAAATGAAAAAATATTCTCTTTAATTTTTTTAGAAAGAGGAAACATAAAAAACATATTATTTGCAAAAACAATATTTGCAAAAATAACGTGTAATTAAAAAATTTTAGCTTAAAAATTAATGCTATTGGAGTTTGGAACTTTAGACTATGTTCCAGGTCAGTGTAAGCAGGACAGCCAACATGTTGGATCAACTAGTACTATTTGATGACAGACTCTTGGGGAAGAGATTTTAAGGACACAATTTAAAGACTTCTCTTTCTAAGAGCTGGCAGATTGTCAAATGCATTAATTAGTTAAATAGCCTTTCTTCCTCTTACTTCATTTCCAAGTGACTGAGCTCTTACATTATGATAGGATCTTAAAGCAGTTCTTTTTCAGAAGAATTCAGCTAAGACAGCAGTATGAAAGATTCCACAATTTCAAAGACAGTTTTCTTTCAATCACAGAAATTTCAATGCTCCAAAGATCACAACAGTATTGTGAGTCTAACCCTGTATTAGTCAACTGCACAGAAGTGTCTGCCTTTTTCATAATAGCAGCACCAAGCTCTTGATACTAGGAACAATACTGCAAGCATTCTTAGGAAAAAATTAGGAAGCAAAACCAATAATTAAAGAGATCATAAGTATTTCTGGAGAAGTAGCATAACTATATGCACCATACTGCACTGTCCATATGGCAGTACTTGCCCCAGGAAATACATTACCAAAATAATTTACAGTAATTGCTCTGGGCAATGCTAGAACACAGAAATCTTCCAATTAGTGATAATAATTTTCCTGCTTACCTGAATAACCTTTACATCCTGCCGATACCTTGGTGGAAGACCAAAATGCAAAATCCAATTCAACCTTGCACCAAGCAAGATGATTACATCAGCATGCTGTAATGCCCTAATGAAGGGAAATGACAGAACCAGATAAGGAATCACCATTACATGTAACAGTCTTTGCAAAATAAGAAGCAATCTTAACCACCACAGCAAACCCTAGAATATACATATAATTTGTCCTTCCTCTAAGCTGCTTGTTTAGCCCCAAAACCCTGTAGCCTTTTATACAGCCAATCACCAAGCCATTCTTGAATTAAGGAATTTAAGAAAATTCATTACTATTTTCCTATTCTGCTCTATGTAGGAAATGAATCATGAGGAGACCAACAAGATACTAGAATGATGCTAAGGTTAAAGCAAAAGACTCACTATTGTGGCACTGGCAACAGTAGATGCCAAATTAAGATTTTATGGGTCTCCCATTAATTTACCTTTCAGATAGGCAGACAATATTTGGTATGTTCTTTTATTCTCCATTCTTCCTAGCAGCATGCTTGATAAAACAAGT
This sequence comes from Turdus rufiventris, assembly GCA_013186435.1. Taxonomy (NCBI): domain Eukaryota; kingdom Metazoa; phylum Chordata; class Aves; order Passeriformes; family Turdidae; genus Turdus; species Turdus rufiventris. The sequence goes on from PYHW01009859.1 coordinate 3,272,658, forward strand.
GATAAAGCTGAGATGCTCAGCATTTTACTTTCAGGGTATATAAATGCTCCATCTGCAAACTGACTCTGTGCATATTCATACATAGTAGAGTTCTTAGAGTCCATTCACATTAATTTTGCCAAAAAGGAAAAAAAAAACCTGTTAAAAATTACTTTAAACATAGCCTTTCAGTGTAGTTTGCAATATCTTATTTTTCTTTATATATAAATAAAGTGCAATTTGGTGATAGGGTATTGCAAACACCACAAAGAGACAACAGCTGGCAAAACTTCTATTGCAACACGGCAGGTCAAGCTTCTGTTTAAGGTGTTAGAGCAAAAAGGAGTTTGTCTAGTGCACAAAGGTAAATGTTTAACAGAAACTGTTTGCCAGCTCTGTTTTATGTTACAAAATACACACTAGCAACATTCATACATCTACTTGCCATAGGTTTTATAGCTACAGAATATAATATATCTCAAAGTATCTTCCTGGTCAGCATTCTAAAGTGATCCACTTAAATCTGTTCCTTTTCAAGGAATATCTTCAGTGATCTACAGTGAGGTGCAAAACACGGTTGAAAAAATGCTAATGTGAATTTTCTCTTCCCTGGCATCTGTAGACCACCAAAATTCCTAGTTGTTTCTCAGCTGGTAGAATTAGAAGCCTTGCTTTATATTTACGTTGATCTTGCTGCAGCTACACAGCTTGGATGGTTATCAGGACCTATTCCTTTTGCCATTGGTGTAGGCAAAAAAGGCAGTCCACAAAGGTCCACCAATTTTCTGATGTTGTTTTCAGCATGGGAATAAGCAGCACCTGAATGAAACCAAAGAGACTGCTTAATACTACAGAAACCAACCGTATTTGCTTGAACTTCAATTAAGCTGATTACATTATGGCAGATGGAGTGCTGTTTCCCATTATGAAAGCTGCCTGTTATTTTTCATTCTAAAGAATTCAAAACTAAACATGCCAAACCACAGATATCTATGGTTTCACATATTTTTGACAAAAAGTTTTGTTTCCTTGGTGTTTTTGTAATATTTCAGCTGAACTATTTTATCAATTTTTATGAAGCAGGGCAGGGAGAAATAGGAGATCTTGTTTATTTAAATGACAATTTTTTAGTAGGTGAAGTTTGGTATTATGGGACAGAGACTTCTGCAGCAGCAACACAAGATGACCTTTATGGTGTGTCATGTCATTTCTTGCTTACCCCCTGCATGCTGCTGTACCACATGCTCCATAACAACCTGCCCAAAGACTCTATTTTAAGCCTTTAGTGAAAAGAAAGAAGCACAAACAAGTCCTTGCAAACGTATGTGTTTGTGCACACATTTCCTGTGATGCTGCAGCAGTACAAGGCTGCTGAATTAAGCTTGCCCAGGCAACCTGGAATAACTGACTGGTGCATGTGCAATATCTTGAATCTGTGAGTCTTAAATCCCAAAGAATATACTTCTGTAAATCTTCCAAAAATGCTGCTAACAACAATATACAGCACAAAGTCCAGGTACATAGAGTAGATTCTCAATTGCTGAGATCAACAAAACAGTTGTGAATTTTCCACCTTTCCCTTTCAAAGAACGCCCTTTTCTTCATGTGTATCCAGACAGAGAGAAAAAAATAACAAACCATAATCTCTTCTGATCTACCGTCTGTTTTCAATTTCATTACCTAATCAATCATAAGATCCATGTCATTTCAATCACTGCATTGCCTAATTAAACATAGATGGAGATCATTCCCCACATCTGCAAGAAAACAGCCTGGATTAAATGAGCTGGTTATTTTAATTCTGTTCCTAGCTGACCTGTATCTTCAACAGAAACACCACTGCACTGGCTAACACTCCACAAGGAGGCACAAAAGAAATGAAGCAGCACAGAGAATAATTACAGGAATTGATTACACTGGCAGAGTACAATGAAAACTGTAAAACAGCAACAGCAGCAGCACCTGCTGTGTTGATGCATATCCCCACCCAGCCAGGCTAGAACCTCCAGTAAAAACCAAGAGAAAAATGACCTTTGGTTACTCTTGATTCTTGCTTTATATGCCAGAGCATCAGTCAGAGAATAAAATTTATTTAATAGAATTTAAATAGTTCAAAATTTTGGAAGTGATCCCCTGGTATTGGCTCTAGAATTAAAGACAACAGTTATCTGATTTTTTTTCTACATAAACTTGTAAATAAATCAATGTACATAAATCAATTGATTTTTCTTTAAACTAGATGAAAAATAAACCACTACAGAACAGGAAAAAAAAATTCTAAAACCAGAGCAAATTTTAACATTAGATTCCAAAGAATTTTCTGGTTTTACTACTGGTTGGTTGGTTTGTTTGACTAAAAAAGAAGATAGGTAACACTTCTGGGGTAAAGCAATTGCTGTTCTTGTCTGGAATGTGCACAGTTCACAGCTACATCAAAGCACTGTACCTTTGCCAATGATGAGCAGAGGCTGCTTGGAAAGAGCAATGACAGAGGCTGCTTTGGATACAGCAGAGTGCTCAGCCATGCTGATGGGAGGTGGTGGGCAGCACTCCACGTACCTGAAGCCAAGCAAAACAAGAGAGGTTCTTTAAAAAATTCAAAACAAGAAATGCTGAAAGACAAAGCCTATTGTTCAGCATAAAATTGCTTAACCACGTTACAGCATTTATTATACCAGGAAGTATTTTTTTCAAAAAAGCCTTTGAAGTTTTCCCTCTTTGTTTCTTTAATCTTGTAGGTAGTGTTGCTTCAGAGATTTACAGAGTAACATCATTATATTACCATATTAACTCATTCTTTTTGCACATTTCATTACAAACTGTCATCTGTATCATGTTATGATGGAATGTAACATTTAGAAGCTGGATTTTCTTTTTTAGGAAAATAAAACAAGAAATTAGCCTATAAATGAATTATGTTTTGTTCAGTGACTTGAAAAATAATGAATGTAATCTTTACGCACTTGACAGAGCTCTTATTCACCTGAAGATTCACAAAATCCCCAGGTATGTCAATATAGCAGGAACCTGGACGACCATACATACTGGTTCTTACAGCCTAGAAAACATACAGTCACAGTTTTAATCACTGCTTGACAGGATTTTAAAAATATTTCTATTCAAAAAAGCAAGAAAACTCTTCTGTAGGCAGACAAGGTGCACAGTTTCATTTTGCTGATTCATCATAGTGGAAGTTTCTATGGATTGATTTACACAAAAAAAAATAAAGTTTTGGCAGCTATTTATACTTTCTCTTATATACCAGCTGGAGCTTTTCAGCAGATGCACAATATTAGACTCTAAATTCTTTAATTTGCAATGAGACAATTGCATTATCAGCTGTTGTTTGGAGATACAAAATTAGACATTCATGCTGATTTCCATTAAAGTAGCACAAATAGGAGTAAAACCAAGATAACCAATACCTTTATTTTCTATTACTTTTGAACCCCGTTCTTTTATTGCAGGTAGATGCTCTGCTGAATTTGCACTTCTGGAAACAGTATATATGCAGAATTTAGGCTGACATGGCTGAAGGGCTGCTACAGCAGTACCAAGAGACTTCTCTAATCCTCTCTGAAGCACTGAGATAAGGATGTATTTTCTCTCACTCTCAAAAAAACCCCCCAAACAACAAAGCAATTACCAAACTCAAACCCCAAACACAACTGTCTCCACTTCTTCCCCTCCAAATCTCCTTCACATGACAGTGGAAAAATAGCTGAAGCATTACATTTCTAGTTATTGCATCTCTCCCTAAAAGCATTTATTTCATAAAAAATTTCCAACTCTATTTGAAGCTAACATAAACTACTGCAGGGATCAATAAGCATCAGACTGGACTAGGATCTATTTCTAGCCTATTCCATAGCACTGTTCATTAGGCAGAACCTCCCCAATTGTTAATTTACTCAATCAACCATCACCTCCTATCTGACAGAGCAAATTACTTAGAGTAACAACCATACAAAAATAAACCCTCAAAACTTCAACAGGAGACAGTTACCTGATGTTCTGTTGTTAATTCTGCATTTTTTCATACCTTTTCAATAACTGCAGGAATAACTTCCAGGCTGCTTGGGCGGACAGACAGCTTGTTGTACAGCCTACCAGCTTCCACCTGAAAAAAGGCAAATAATCATTGTATTGATTTATCAAAGTGATTTGCTCATTTCCATCTCAATTCAACATGAATAAAATGAAAGAAATGCCAGATGAATAACAACAAGGTGGAAACTTCCCCATAGAAAAATGCAGTAGCAGCTGGTGAAAATTGTCAAAACCATACTCATTCCTCTGAGTGCTTAAGGTTTTGGCTTTTTTTTCTTTCCCCCATAAACTGTTTTATTTTCTTGGACATTTTGCTTTTGTTCATCTCAGAACAAACAAATGTAATTTATACTGCCTGAAAACTTAAAACAGAGTATGAATTCCAGGCAATCTGCTGTATTTACACAATGTCAATTTTAAACCAGTAGATGGAGCAAATCAACAGCATTATAAGATCTGCTAGGAAACGTTAGTGTTTGGGATTGTTTTTCCTACAATGATGAAGAAAAAAGAATTATTTAACTGAAACCTTCCTGTAGAAATTTATATGTCTGTGTACCTGTGGGAATTCTTGGAAAGCTCCCATGGTTTCCTGATTTCTGTCAGAAGAACCTCCAATAACAATCAAAGGCCTAGAAAAGTATATTAAAAACAAAACAAAAAAAAAACCCTGTAAGCATATATATATATATATATATAGCATACAGACATCTCTACAATAATAGATACAGAATACAGAAATGGATTCTAAATATCAAAGTGTCAGCCAGTATCCTTCCCAGCAGCTTTTGGGTAACTAGTTTTGGGACAATTTGGTCATATTAAGTGACTTGCATCATAGAAGTTCTAAAATCAAATCCCATTGCAGGCAATTTTCATTCAAGTTTGATAAAAGGGGTAACACAGTGGTTTGAAGGAATAACAACACCTAATAAGAAGCTAAAAATAATTGATTGGTCCAAAAAGTATTAAGATGTGTGTTTATAAAGGGTATTGTAACATGCACAAGCACTAGAACTAAGAAACAAACCAGGATACAATTTTTCAAAAAGATTATGTTTTCTTTGTATACAATTTGGAACACAACAGAAGTTAGCTGGCTGAGAGCACAACTCCCTCTATTTTGGTTTTAGCAAAAACACTCCAAAACCCAAGCAAGTAATTCTGATCTTAAATTAGTTCACAGCTCTGTAAGGAAGGGCAGTATCACTTTAATTGATGATTGATAAGGATTATACATTCCACAGGAACATATTTTTATTGTAATTTCTGCAAAATACAATTTTCCTACAGTGAATGAAAGCCTGTCTTTTATTCAAATTGTAGGTCAAACTCCTTAAAATGCTAAGTGCTGAGTCAACAGAATATTGTTTTATTAATCTCCTTATTCATCCACACTATATTGGAATGTTTGGTCTATAGCTTTCAAGGCTCTTCTGTTAACCAATTTCTCTTCAGATACAGCCTTTCCTTTGACTACGTTTATCTATACAATGTATCAAGCTGAAACATTTGCAGTGTGTTCCATGCATAATTCTAAATGTAATCACCCATAAGACTTGGGGATATGTGCATCTAGATCCAAGCTTCATAACCAGGCCATTTCTCTGCCATAAATCAAAAATCTCAGTTCAAATCCCCTGGCACAGTGAAATGAGAACTTCAGGCTGTATCTTATTCTATATGAAAAATCTTTATGGAAAAATGCGCTTGGTGACTGCTCTACACATTTTATTCTCCTTATTCTCTCCCCTCAGCAAAATGATTATTACTATCCAAGACTGTTTGACAGCAAAAAGCCCTATGTTCCTCTCACTTGCCTTTTCCAAATTTATTTAAATAGTTTAATGAACAAAGTAACTACTACTTTCCAATAATGAAATACAATTACAAAGCTGGTCTACTATTTGGAAAGCCAACTCCAACAGCTGTACGTTGAAAACATTTAGTTTTACTCTTGAAGTTTTAAATAATTCTAACTAGAAAGTTTTTTCCCCTCAAGGAAATCACTGTACTACTGTCACAATACTGTAGACATTTTGAAGAGCAGTGCTTATAAAGCAAGGCAAAAATAACAGCAAGGCAGAAAGAACATTTGACTATAATGAAACTAATAATGGTTAAGTCTTATGGACTTGCAGAAGAACTTCAGTAAACTGAAAAATAATTTAACTGCAACTTCAGGGAAAGAGCATGGTACTTCAGCTTGTGTTTACTCCAAATCTTACCACCTATCACACACTTGTCTTTGGACTTTACTGTCATAGCCAGACTGAGGTAAAATATCTTGCTCAAAATGAGATAGGAAAAGAGGCAGCAGTATGGCAGGTAATTTTCAGTGCGAAATATTAAGAGATATTACCCTTGAAAAGCAGTTTACCCTCAAAAAAGTCTCCTGCAAATCCACAAGTAAATTACATGCATACTTTTTTTCTTATAACCAAACTCCTGACTGTTTCAAAAGCAAAGTTCTCATATAATATTCCTTTTTTAGTTTAAAGTAAAAGAGTGACAGCAAAACTTTAGTCAATAACTGATTTAAAAAAAAAAAATAATTTGAACACTAGAGGACTTTTTTCAAAATGTCAGACTTGATTTGTTAAGTGTTCCCATTACTGAGCTTCCCTCATCCATCAGCCACTGCTAATTCAGCGTTCCAGATCACATTGTTCTGGATCACGCTCTGTTCTGTGAACACATCTGCTTGGTATTGCTACAGCTTCTTCCCAAAATACCTCAGTACAGCTTTCAGTGGCAGACCAGACAAAGCTGTCACATCTCAGTGAAGGCTTATAGGAATACATACTATCCTTCTGTACATAATTTAATTCAATGCTCTAAATGTCTCTGTGAGGAGCAAATAGGGATTTTAACAACGCAGTTGTCAATTTATTCACGTATGAAATACAGCAATTCAAAGGCAGTATGAATTTAAATTTAGGAAACACCTTAAAGATGCTCTCCATGATCATAAAAGCATTACAGGCTAATATTGACTTCATTTTCAAACACATCCATACAACCAACTATACTGATAGATTTTCTAACATACCCACAATGGGGTAGGACAAAATCAAAAATTTTATCCATGAGAATATAAAAAATGTAACTACATTAATTTAAAGGTTGATAAAGGAAGAATTCCTTCCTCATTATTCACATGAAAGGGAAAAAAAGTAAAATACTAAATACCATGGAGGTCAACATCTGAAACAAGTAACAACACACAATTATTGGAATTCTGAAAGGAAAATGCAGTTAAATTACCAGCAGTTAATGGTTGCATTTGCCATCCCACCAAGGGTGTGTAAGAAACCTGGACCGGACACTGCAAGACATACTCCTGGTCTAAACAGAAAATACAAAATGAAAAAAAAGAGGAAGAGAGAAAAGGAAAGTGAGCACAAGGAACACCTAATAAATAATCAACAAAAGTTAGAAAGGTGCTGAAATACAGAATATCAAAGTTTTACGCATGTCACCAAAACTCATGAATGGCTAGGAATTTGTATGAATGACTAAAGGTAGACATGGAAATCAGAAACTATGAAGCTGGATCAATCCAATTAGAAAAGCAAGTGAACAATTACATGCCATCCACACACAGGTGGGCAATATACACAGGCCTATCCTAACAGAGCTCCTGAATTCTTCTATCACATTTGCTCTGCCATCTAACATTTATATGCAATTTGGTAAACTTCTGTTTGCAGTTTTCTCAAATGCACTTTACCAGCAGTTACCAATGAAGACAGCTCACTCTGGATGAAGTGCATCTGATTTAACAAAAATTTTACTGAAATTTAATTCAGGCAGAGACACTTGTTATTCCAGGTGAAGAATATAAAATGATAATTCTTAACTAGTGAATATTTCTTTACATACCTGCCAGTCAAATATCCAACAGCAGATGCAGCATAACAGGCCTGTTGAAAATATCGGAGTTAATGATACTATTATTATGTATACATTTAATGATATTTTGTACATAACTTTCAACAAAAATACTGAAAATAAGGAGGTACAGATTCTTCCCTGACTATAAGAGCTTAAATACAAGTTAAAGCTCCATTTTGCACTTTTTATTATAAGATGTGTCCATGAAGATTAATGTGAAAAATCTCAAGACTCTTCTCCACTTCTCTCCACATTTCGGGCTCCTGTTGTTACAAGATACTACATTAGGATTACTTGGGATTTGAAAAATAAAAGAACCAACCAGATTAAAAAAACCCAACAAAAGCCAGGGAAGAAAAATAAATAGAACAAAACATGAAACTTCTGCTTTCCACTGCCTTCTGGATGAACATGGAAGAGTGACATGCAAGACAATAAGCAAAAATGCAGCCATTCTGAACTGTATTTCAGAAATCAAGAAAAAGGTTGAAATCTCACATTGCAGAGAATAATTAGATGATTTGAGATTGTCTTTTGCAACCTGAGCTGCTGAAATACTTCTCACTCCAGTACCACACATTTAAAGAAAAATAGCATTTTGAATAAAAATCACAAAAGTAACATCTACAACATGTGTTGGCATAGTTGATCAGCAGTGTTATTGCAGAGTATGTTTTTAAGCTATTTCTTTAGTGACATTAAACATATGGATATAAATTTCACTGGTAAAAAGACAGTATGTGATCAAGAAGTTTACAAGTGACAACTGATCTCAAGAATTCACAGGTGACATTGCCCATTCTCTCATATTTTCATATTCCTGACTCGAAATCAGCAAGTTCTAACACTTAACGGGAAAATAACTCATTTTGCAATATTTTGTAATTTTTAAAGTAATCTTCTGGCCTTCTAACTGCCTCTTTCATTTTTAAATAGAGTGGAGATTTGATTTTTGTTATAATTGAGCACTCTGGTGATGAGATGCCCATTTTGGTTTCAGCTGCCATTATTAAGGGTTCTCGAGCCCAATTCCCAGCTGCAGCAACTCCAGCATACTGTATGCTCACAACTAACTCAGGACACCAAAATCAGAGATTGCTTTGAACAGGTAGTGACAGTTATTATTAAAGATTAAGAACTAACATAAACAATGTGTGTTGCTAACAAATAACTGTATAGTTCTGAAGTTTAGAACTGATCTGTGTTATCTTGTAAACAATCACAGCAATCTCTAATTATGCAAGGACAGAAACACAAAACACATGCCCCTGTGAAGCTGCAACACAGTTTTCACTGTTCAAAGGGCATATGGATGCAGGTCAAATGCTTCTGGCAAACTTATGCCACGCTACAGGCCACAGGAGATCAGCTCATGGGTATTGGTAGAGCTAATTTCAGCTTCATGCTTTCATCAGATATTTCTGTTCTGCATTTTTAACAGAATCATTAAGGTTGGAGAAGAGCTCCAAGATCACTGAGTCCAACCTGAGACCAATCCCCTTCTTGCCAACTGGACCATGGCACTAAGTGCCATGTCCAGTCATTTTTTAACACCTCCAGGGATGGTGACTCCACCCCCATCCTGGTGAGATTTTAGTGGTTTTTTGCTTGTTTATGAGCCCTGTTTCCTATGAACACTACTAATTAAAATTTTACCACTTCTACAGGGAAATCCTTTTGCTGCATCTGGCCTAGAAATGAGGTAGAAACTCAACTCGTGGAAAAAAACCCTTAATTTTCCATATATCATATACAGCTGCCTTCACCAATAAAGGAGGCAGCTGTATACACATCCTCCACAGCCAGACCACACAACTGACACATTTAAAACTATGACATGTATATATTGAGTATATTTTGGCTGTATTATATATAACCTTTCACTCTTTGCCAAGAAATGACTCTATTATTCACTGAGGATAGAGCAAACCAAAACTCACTGCATGATGCAAGTTCATTCATCCTTTTCGACTCCTCAAAGGAGAGAAATGCTGACATTTTAACATTAAAACCAGTCTTTGCGCTATTTGTATTCCACTAAGCAAAAAGCAGCTCATCATTTATCAGCAGAATTTTTTTGTATTCTTCATCCAGTAAAGAGTAATAAATAGAACATCACATTTGTCAGTGCAAAGCAATATTCACTGTTAATTACAGACACACACAAGGAAATTAATTTTAATCATGTTAGTAACCACAGCTAAAACTAGAATTGCTAGATGGCCTACAGGAATATAAAGATTGTGCCAAATTCCCAGGTCTTCAAAGACTCAAATACACCTTTTAAACATGCTGGTATATATTTGCCTCTTTCATATATTACAGATTTTCCACAGAGGCACACATTCATCTAAATTCTCACATTCCAATATAACAATATAAGAATTAGGCAGCAAAAACATACAGCTCACAACCACGTGAATTAGGAGAACTACTGTAACAACACTTTGTTGAGGACTGAGACAATTGAAAAGGTTATTAACTACATAAATTAAGAAAAACTGGCAACTGCTGTAGATCAGGCATAGGAAGTTACTGGTCACTCTGCCAGCAGTTCAGCAGACAGCTCCCCAGCCTGTGCAGCAACCCTTGAAAATTATGTATAAACATGGGGTTGTTATCTTCAACCTCAAACCACCCAATAAACTACTGAGATTAAAGAGTTACTGCTGTGGGAAACCAAACAAACGCAGAACCAGCAGCACAACACCAAAATGCTGAGAAGCTTGGCTGTTAATTTCTGACACCTACACAATAAAGATGAAATATATATAAATAAGAGAGTCTTAGTGTATGTTCATGGTTGATTTTGAGCACTTGGAAGCATTATTACTTTCTATGGTTTGCTGTTCTGTGAGCTTTTAAAACATAGTTAAGGAAAAAAAACTATAATTATTTAAATTGTAGAACAAGTTTATCAATCAAAAGGAACACTTTCCTCTTTGGGCTCTTAAGAACACCACATAGACAGGGGGGAAAAAGTAAAGAAGTAGGTAATAAAGTCCTAAAAAGAACTAAAATACTTCCAGCTGGAGTGAGAATGACAATATTGGAAAGTGTGTAGAAAGCTACAGAAAACCAAAAAGCCCTGGATGAGCATCTCAAAAGCTGGCAGAAAATATCTGACAATGTATCACATGAAGGAGATAGCCTATGACAGAGAACAAAAAATTATCAGAGGTATCTTTAAATTATTTTTTTCTTCTTTTTTCCCCCTATCCTTGCTCCCTTACTGGAGAATAGCATTTTCGAATGAAAGAAGATGCAATTCCCTTAACAGAAAAGGAGGGGCCACTTTAAAATGGAAGTGGAGAAAGAAAGGCACAAAGAAACACTCAACCAAATGCACCAACGTTCTCCATTATTCCAAAAATAAGAGTGGCTGCTCCTGTATATGCTCTCTAAAGGCAAATTCAGAGACTACATTCTTTCTAGTAAGAAAACTTAAACTGGGTTTCTTTCCATTGTGAAACAGTTAAGAAAAGGGCTGGTCCCACTGCAGATATATACTTACAGCTTGTTCATTTCTCATTCCCACATATTTTATTCCAACCGCCTGGGCTGCAATTGCGATTTCAGTGACTGGAATACCAACAATGCCAAACATGTATTCGATATTCTATAAAGAAAAATGTAGGGAGAAGTCAGACTGTTTTTTTCCCAAAAGTCAGCTTTAATAAGCACATGCCAAACACAGACATGCTAACTACACAGGCAGTCACAGAGCTGCCATCAGCTGGTGTTTGCAGCTCAGCCCTCTGTGGTTGTGAAAGTCCTGGATTTTGGGATTCTGCAAGTACTGGGACAAGATGTTCAGGCCTCACCCAAGGTGTGTTTAGCGCTTTCTATTGAGCAATCCTTACCTGGGACATCTCTGCTATGTCACTTTCCTGATTCTCAGTATGTCAGTTCCTCTACTCCTGAAAATACCTCATGGCACCTTGGGTTTTCACACTTTCACAGAAAATTAATGGCAAAAAGCCCCCAGGAAATGGTTGGGAACGCACCCACAGTGCCCACAGAAACACAGAACTAAAGAAGACTACGCTTATGTGGATTACAACCGAACTGCTTTTCTACATTTCACAAATCTTCTCCTAAGCCCCGTGCCCGGACTGCAGCATCTCGAGTTTAGACAGCACAGAGCTCTCCTCACTGTAGGGAGGCGCAGGAGGCACATCCAGCTGTCACGGGGAGAGCCGCACAGGAACCTCGGCACTGCTCGGTGGTAACTGGGGATCGCCTGAGCTCGGGAACGGGGCACGCTCGGGAACGGGGCAGACTCTCCCGAGGAAGGGAATTAGTGTCGGCCTGGGAAACTCGCCCCGGGGTCAGCAGTTCACGGCAGCGCCGGGGCCGGGCCGTTCCCGGGGCTGTGCGGCGGAACCTCCCTTCCTTTCCCTCCCTCCGGCCCCGGGAGAGCGGCAGCGCCGGTCGGGGTGAATCCTGCCGCGCACATTCACTCGCTGCAGGCTGTCCCGACGCGCAGGCTGCCGGTCGCCGGTCCCCGCTCCGCGCTCTTACTTGCGCCCTGAGGGCCTGGGCGATGAGCTGCGCCCCGCTGACCGCCTCGCCCTCCATGTCGGCCCCGCCGCCCACCTAGAACGGGCCGAACCAGGCCGGCACGCCGGGAGAAGGGGGCGCGCAGTGACTGACAGGCGGTTCGGCCAATCAGACAGCGAAGGGGGCGGGACCAAGGGACCCGCCCCTGATTCTGCTGGCAGGCGGAGACCGGAACAGCTTCCTATTGGTCAGAGCGGGCAGCCAATCAGAGGCCGCGAGGCGCCGGCCCGGCAGCGTGAGGCTCGCGGCGCGCGGGGGGCGGGAGCGGGACTGGACCGGGACCGGGACCGGGACCCGGGTCCGGCGGGGAGCGGGCAGGGAGGGATCGCTGCAGGCCCGGCCGCGGCACCGGTGGTCTCCGTGAGCCGCAGAGCCGCGCGGTACCCGGGGCAGCCGCCTTTGAGTGCTCCGGCAGTATGGGGCGGGTCAGAGGTGGCGTACGCGGGCGGGACAAAGTCCGGGGGTGTGTGAGGCGCCGGCGCTCACCGGGAGGAGCGCCAGAGGAGTGCGAGACACCCTCCCAAAATCCCAGCGCACGCCCCTTCCTCCGGCTCGGCCCATCCCGGCACTCGTCCCTGTCACCGCTCTCGGTTTGTCCTGCCAGACCGGTAGCGATGGCCGCGCTCCATTCGCCCTCGCTCGCCGAGCTATAAAAAACATAGATAACAAAACACAGATGACATAGTTAACAAAAAAACCTTCACAAAACCTACATTATAAACTACTGTGATATAACGCAGGGAATAGAAGCAGTAGACGGGAGGGATCAGTGGAAAACCCCTTGAATTTCACTATATTTTACGTATTTTTAAAATACGTTATATAATAGTAATTGACAGCAACATCACAATCCATGGTTATCATTCAACCTAAAAAAACACTTTATATTTTCATTGCCAATGTGAATATTCACCTAGTAATCATTACTATTTATGTTACTATTATTACTGTTTATGTTGCCATTTACGTTACATACTATACTATATGTTAGGCTCAGCTTAACATGCGTTGCTATTAACCCCTCAGGAGGACCCAGACTAGTGCTGTGCTACCTCTGTTATTTCAAGGCCTGTTGAATTCTGAGTGTAGAAGGGCGAAGAAGGAGGGCACGTGCTGCTTTTCCCAGGTGTGGTGACAGCTGACAGACTTCTAAGTTTCCAAAGTTGATGAAAAGCAAGTGACTGGATGCTTTGCTTCACAGCACACTGAGATCAGATGGTTCTGAAAAGGTGAATAGGAAAACAGCCTGCAGTGTGACTGGGGGGAATACTTGGCATCCAGACTTGGACACCAGTCTTCCTACCCTTTGTGTGGAATATTTTGACTGCAAGACAGTAATACTACTATGAAATATTTATATTTAGGCAACATGATCCTGCTGAAGCCAGTCTGTCAGGCAAAAGACCACATAAATCACAGGAAAGGGACATAAAAAGAGATAAAATTATAAAGTATTTCAGGTAATGTAAATTTAATGCCATGGCTCAGGTGAGGTGACAGCTCTGTATTGCTTAGGACTAAGCAAATTAACTTCTCTTCAAGGAAAAGATTTATGAGATGGTTTGGCACTTTCCAGTAGTAAAAACATCCAGAATGTGGCAGAGATATATTTGGACTCTCAACAGCCTAAGGGCTGAGTAAACCCTGTTGGTATCCTTATTTTGGCTGGGAAGTTTAATGCACCCAAGCCCAGCCTCGGGGTTTGTCACGGCTCTGCGTGTTAGAAGCAATCCATGAGAGAGCAGAGTCCTGTTGTTTAAGCTGTCAGACAGGAGAAAGGCTTTAGGGAGCATTCACACAAGTGCTCAACCATCATCTGTAGGAGTAGCAGTAATCACAACCCAGGGTTGGACTCAGAGGAATTATTTCTGTTATTTTAGTTGCCCCAGGTTCAGCCAGATGGGGTTGTGTTGTTGCCTGTTCAGTGCTAAACCTCTTGTGCATCTAAATGAGTAAGAGACTCAGATTAGTACATTTGAGTGTTTCTGAGCACCAGGAAATGAAACTTGGTAGAAAAATAAGACCTCTCCAAGTATGTTTGTAAAATACAACATTTTGTAGAGGCTCATTACATGTTATTTTTTTTTTCCTATTAGTATGTTTGGGTTTTTAAAAAGACAGTTTTTCTAATGCATAACAATTCTACCTTGTGATCTGAAACTCTCCAACTTTTTCCATTACTAGTAATGATGAATTCTAATTACATCTTAGTTGACAACTTTATTAAGGAGCAGCTGACTAGAACCAATTTCTGCCCTAAGTAGGCATTTTGGGTTTGAAGGGGTGACAAGAAATAGAAAATAGAGTTTTGTCAGTGAAGTGCAACACAGTTTGTTTATTTTCACTATGTTCCTTAACTGTGAGAGGTTTCTCACCCCTGAACTCCCTCCTCCTGCTACTTCTTAATATCTTCACATATGCTTTGGTATTTCAATTGCAAAGCTGAGCTGCACAGGACAAGGAGGCCCCTCCATTCTTGATATGCATTGCCAAATCACCCCCCAAAAGTTCAGAATGTTTTCCTCGACATGCAGAATAGCAAGGATAGCTTGTCATACATCACTTTTCAGAACTGTTTATATAAATGCAGAATCTCTAATCCATCTGATTACAGAGGCCAAGGTTTTCTTCAGTTTTCATCACACTTTAAATAAATTTACACTTGAAGGCATGTATGTATGGACACATTGTCTAATTAATGCTCAAGGAAATAGCAATATGTAAATTCAGCTTAGCAGCATTGAACAACTAAGTTACTCCTGTACTCTTAGAAGTGTTACTATTACATGTTAAGACTTTTTGGTTGAGCAAACAATTCTTCTGCCTACCACGGGCACCAAGGTTATAATTTTGCTGTCCTACATAACGCTTTTTCCACTTACTCATTGTTAGGTACTAAGCAGTTGGTGTTTAGGGGAAAAAGAGCAGTTTTGAGGATTGTTATTAGCTGCTTTTCATCCTGGAATTCAAAGAAAGAGATATTTTCAGTTAACTTGCCATAGACTTTCTTTTTTCAGGTGCAAAACTATATTTAATATAGCATGAATAAAAATAAGACTGTGATTAATTTAGAGATGATCTTTTTTTCCTGCTGGGCTTTAAGAAGTCTCTGCATGCATGTGCCTGTCAGTCTTTATTTACTTTGGAAAAATTCAGGGAGTTCTAGATCACAAAGACTGAAGGGCACTAAGAGGGTTTTAGATAATTTTTTTTTCTTGTGTACAAGTTCCCATAGAACAAATACAATTAAAAAGTCAATAACTGAACTTAGAGCTCTCAATACATAGTGCCAGTAGATCTCTCCTGCATGCTCTTTCAACTTCACTAATACTCGAGATTTAATTCCTTAATGATACCAGTGACACTGTGGTGACAAATACAGAATTCTCATGTTGTGAGAATAATTCTGAATAAAAAGGCATTTCTGTAGGCTTTCTGAAGTGTTGCACAACCATTGACTGTGTCAGTCCTTGTTTTAAGGTTACATGAGGAGCCCATATTGCAGAGAATGCTCCAGCCTTCCAGACTCAACAATTCTTCATTTTTTTTCTAAGAAGAGATAACTAGTGCAATTTTTCTCCATTTTTTATTTTTGATTTTTTTTATTACCATGAAAGCTTTTTTTAACCTTACCTGTCTGCGTTGCATGGGAGGAATGTGGATCTGAATTGCATTCAACATTTTTATAAATGTTCAAAAAAGCTGCACTGTATGAGAAATATTTGCCCATTTCATATGTGGCATTGAAATACAGTGAATTCATAATCCATTAGGAGAGGCATTTTTATGATAGATAGATGCAGAAGTGGTGTCTAGTGTAATTCTCTTGGCAATTATCTGTTTCAGTATTGATAAAATATGTCCTATTTCTGCTTGACTAAATACAGTCTCCAACCAATTTTAGGAAATGCTACTTTTAAATACATCTCCTGCTACCGAATGGGGGAGGAACTGCAAATTTGTGAGCTGCTTTAAACTTTTCTCAAAGATGTTTTGATGTACAGTGAAACAATCTCTAAATTAATGTTAATTATTAAGGGAAACCAAGCAAGGAGATCAGTAGAACCATATATGAAGCTTAAATGCTTTTGGACACAGTTGTTTAAAGCACCAGTGTAGATGGATTTGTTTAGAAACAGCACACACATGGTCATTCAGGAACTTAAAAAGCATCACACTGCTGAGACCCTCGGTTACCATCCACACTTAATTGTAAATTTAAATTCCTGGCATGATATTTTGCTCCATGTCCTCCTTCCCACCTGTCTGGGTTTCTTTTCTCTAGATTTATGGCATTCACCATGGTGGCTCTGTGCTGGAAGCTGCCCATCTGCTTTCTCTTCTACCAAGTGGTCTCAGGCAGAGTGAGGAGGGAAGGGCACTACGTGGCAGCCGTGTACGAGCATGAGTCCATCCTGAGCCCGACCCCGGCGGCGCTGGTGGAGCGCCGCTCCGCGCTGGAGCTCATGGGCAGGAACCTCGACATCTATGAGCAGCAAGTGCAGGCTGCTGCCAGGCAGGTATGGCCCAGCAGAGCTTGCACGTGCCCTGGGTGGATATAGAGGAAGTGCTGTTTGAAGATAATCTTTCACATTTGTGTTCCCAGGCAACTAAAGCCGTATTTATATCCATAACTATGGTTTGGGTTCTCAGACAATCTGACCTGCCAGCAGCTCTGAAGAAGAATCAGGCCAATTAGCATCCCGCCTGACTCGGGCTGTTCCAAGCTTGGAAAAACACACCCATCGTTTTTCAGTATAGGGAAATTAATTTTCTATTTTGGTCTGAATACCTAGCTCCTGTCTGTTTTCTTAAATGGAAGGGTTTCCTTGAAAGTTTGTCTTGCTGGCAGCTGTCTTGGGTTTGGTTTTATTCCAGTGGTCTCAATGGAAATTCCTGAATGTTTCTAAAAACTAAGGAAGTCAAATGCTTTGGAAATTAATGTTCCACTTTTAACAACGTTATGGAACTAAAGTTTTCCATTCCTTTCTCCTACCCACCATGGAATGATTCTCAGTCTAAATATATTTAGAGGAGCGAGACTAGTATTGCCAGCTGTTCTTATGTGCAGCCCTTTTTCATCCCCTCCCAAGAAAACCCAAGCTGGTGACAGGAAGCAAGTGTTACTGGCCCTACACAGAGAAGACTTGCAATTTTCAGAGATCTGTTGTTCTGGGAGAGAATAATTACTATTTTTATATAATTTGAAAACATGATGAGCTTTTTTTTTGGAGAAGTTCAGATGATTGGGCAGAAGTATAATATCAATCTTTATGCAGCCTTGCATCCAAGACACATAAATTATGCCAAAGCCATCACATAGATAACACATTTGATAATGTTTAAGATGACTTTTAAAAACTAACAGGAATTTGAGTGATTAGTGCTGCATCTGATTTAAGAAGAATCCACCTCATTTTTAAGAACAATTCAGCTCTCCCTGAACTTCAGGAAGAGTCTCTGGCATGGCTACATTTCTACCAGACTGTGCATTGCTTCCACAGTAAAGCTGTTTCTGAAATCAACACTCCTGTCCAACCCTATATTATAATGGGATTTAGACAAGTCTCTTCATGCATGTGTCTATCAGTTGGTATATAATTTGGAAAAATTCAGGGAGTTGTAGGTTAGCCAATATGAAATTAATTAAATGATGCTGCAACTTTGACAAAGTGTATCTGCAAATAGCATAATTTTGGAAAAAAAAAATTAAAGACAAGTTTTGACATCATCAGTCTTTAACCTGAATGATGACAATTTTGATAAGAAATTGGATGCAGTATGCTCTTATTTGCACACCCTTAAAATAATGTCAAATGCATTATTTTTCAAGATAAAGGTATGTGTCAGGTTAAATAAGTTTTTTTAAATATGCACTGTTACACACCTATTACATTGTTACACCTACTATGAAGTTGAAGAAAAGACATCTTCAAGCTATGTTATTGGCAAAACAGAATTGGGTTACCCTTAACTTTCTTTAGCTCTTTTTACCCATCAATCCCCCTTTTCCTTTGCTTTGCCTACAAAGCATGTCTTTGTTTTACATACAGGGTGCACAGATCATTGTTTTTCCTGAAGATGGAATCCATGGCTTCAACTTCACCAGAAGCTCCATTTACCCTTACTTGGATTTTGTTCCACATTCACACTCTGGGAAGTGGAATCCCTGCAGAGAGCCCTATTTGTTCAATGACACAGAGGTAAATGTAGGGCTGACGCCTGCAGGGATGGGGTAACCAAACGCTCCAAGAGGGAAATAGTTCAAGTTGGTTTGCTTAGGGAAGTAAGCAAGAAGTTTAACCACTCCTAGTACCAGATTCTGTTTTCATGGATGCTCAAGCTATGCCAGTTTCATTCTTAATGATATCACAGCATTCTGACTCAGCAATCATTGCCAAATGATTAGCACAAGTAACAGGACTTACCTGCTACAACATCATAGAAGTCACACCTTGACACAGACCAAGCCTGATTACAGAAGATATGACCTGGATGTTACAAAAGTAGTATTGCCATTGACTGTTCTGGACCTGAACTGAAAATAACCATGCTCAGTAAATACAGTCTGCTAATTCTTCCAGCACTCAATATAATGAAAGAAATCATGCCTGTACCTAGTGAACAGGATTTGTGTGCAAACATGAATCGCAGTTGTAAACAATGATCTGTTTTAGTCTATGAATCTTTGTTACCAATGATCATGGCCAAGCAAGCAAGAATTTAGTTTGCCATTCAGATGATGTTTGGAGATTGCAGTAATGTCAGTCTTGGTAGAGTTCTCTGTATTATGGAAGAAACATCCCAGTAATACTGTGGTTTGCAACGTTTTCCATTTCTTTACTGTAATATGCAAGGTCTATCCCTTTCCATCTCTGCTTCTCTAAGTTGTAGGAAGTAACTGTTTTTTAAAAATTTATAGTAAAAACATCCAGGTGCAGATGATCATTATTAGACATTTGGTGTTCTAAAGGCACACACAGATCAGTTGTGCTGCCTTGGCAAAGCTTTCAGCTGACATACACTGTTTTAGAGCCATTGGTGCTCCTACAAGTCACAAGTTTCTAAAAACTAACACCCTTGGAATAGATTTATTTACTTACTTCTGAGGAAATAAAACTCAAGACAATTTTTTTCAGAGCTGTTTTAAAATAAACATCTGAAATACCTTTCTGCCTACAAAGCGACTGGTTCCAGTAGTTTGTCACAAAATCATCAGTGTTTTAAAATTTTATGGATATGGTTAAATGTGTCCAATTCTGAATTTCCAAAATAACAATTTGGAAAGTATTAAATAAGTCATAAGTGCTTAAGTAAACTGAAGCACTCCCATTTCTCCATACTGTTTTCCAGGTCGTTCAGCGCCTGAGCTGCATGGCTCTGAAGAACAAGATATTCCTTGTGGCCAACTTAGGCAGCAAGCAGCCGTGTGAGCGCTCGGATCCTCTGTGCCCGTCGGACGGGAGGTACCAGTTCAACACCAACGTGGCGTTTGCCGCGGATGGAACGCTGCTGGCCACGTATCGCAAACACAATCTGTACTTTGAGTATGCCTATGACACCCCTCCAGAGCCAGACTATGCATTCTTTGACACCCCTTTTGCTGGCAAGTTTGGCATGTTCACTTGCTTTGATATACTCTTCTTTGAGCCTGCAGTGAACCTCATCAGACAGTACAATTTGAAGCAAATTGTTTATCCAGCTGCCTGGATGAACCAGCTCCCGCTTTTGTCTGCTGTAGAATTTCAGCAAGCTTTTGCAACAGCTTTCAATGTCAATATGTTAGCAGCCAACATCCACCACCCTACCTTGGGCATGACAGGGAGTGGCATATACACTCCAGTCAAATCATTCATCTACCACAACATGGAAAGTTACGGTGGAAAGCTCATAGTAGCAGAAATTCCTGTGATTACTGCAGATTATAAAACCAATTTAGAAAGTAATCAAAGATTTAGAGAGAACTTACATGACTCATGCAGGACTTCTACAAGCACCTCACTGGATGACGAAGTTTGCTTTAAAGAGCAAGAAGAGATTCCTGGCAGAATATCTGAAAAAGGAAAGGAACAGTCACCTCCTTCCTTTAATGCAGAAATGATGTATGACAACTTCACTTTTGTTCCTGTATGGGGGGAAAAAGGAGAGCTCCAGGTTTGTGCCAATACCCTTTGTTGTTACCTAAATTATCAGAGAACTGTTTTAACGGATGAATTATATGCTTTGGGAGTTTTTGATGGGCTCCATACAGTGCATGGCACATACTATGTCCAGGCCTGTGCCTTGGTGAAATGTGGTGGTCTCAGCTTTAGCACTTGTGGACAGGAGGTCACAGATGCCACTGCTCTGATAGATTTCCAGTTATGGGGAAATATGAGCACCCCTTACATCTTCCCTTTGCTGCTGACATCTGGTATTACCTTGGACTTTGCTGATCACATGGGCTGGAAAAACAACTACTATTTCCTCAGCAAAAATAGAACATCCTCTGGCCTCTTGACAGCTGCTATCTATGGACGATGGTATGAAAAGGACTAGCACAGATATTTGACTGAGTCAGAAAACAACTGCCTGTATGTTCAGAGTATGCATCTTAACAGAAATTGTTGAACATCCATATTTCAGAGAGGTTCAGGTATGTTTGTCCCATTACTGCCTGATTCGGTCCCACATTTGAAATAACGGCTGTAAGTACAGTCGTTACCATTGTTGTACCAGGAGTGAAAGAACTGCCTTGCAAAGGTAAAGGCTTGCTTGATCTGGTGAGATGTTTTATACCAGAAAATAACACTTCTCATTTCAACTGAATTTGTTCCTTTTAATTTAATCCTTTAGTTTTTGGCTGGGAGTATGGAAATGAATGGAAAACTATTGCAAGAAAAAAAAAAACAAAAGAAAAGAAAGGGAAGGAAGAGACAAATATTGTGCATAACATGCACAAAATCATGTAGGTATACCTACATATAGATTTCATGTGCTGAGGTTCTGATTTCTGGTTAGAGTGCCATTTTTTGGCACTCTTTGATTGTTTTTTTAACTCGAGTCAAAAACTCCCAGCTGAAATCATTACCAGTGACTGGCCAATCAGGTATCTGTAATCCTGTTACACATTTAACTGAGTGTTACAGTTGTAAACATCTACAGAATAGCTAGTCTGTGGAACAAGATATCAGTGACTGTGAAAACTTAGACTGCAGCAAGACACAATTCACAAGAAATTATGTTTAAAGAAAACATCAGCATTGAATATCAGTGGCCGTGTAATGCACTGTTTGAGTACTTTACCTTTCCCTATTTAAAATATAAGTCATTTAAAGACTGTTTTGACTTTAAAACATCTTACACGTTGTTCATTAATTTGAGAGGAATTATGAAAAGCACATAATAAGCTGTGGGACAGCAAGGATTTTGCATCAGTGCTTCATGTCCCAGATGGCAGGTTTGTGTGCTGAGTACAACACACCATTCTTTCCAGAGCAATAACGAGATTAAGTGCTATAGCTATTCTACTGCAGTGAGTAAGTTGAGAAAAGAATATTCAAAGGCTATTAATTTGGGGTTAAATTCAGACAAGTTAATGTATTCTCAAGCATTATAATTTTATGGGGTCTAATTGGCTATTATGACTTAATCTGGCTGTTGAGTAATGGAATAAAAACATATATTTAATTATATATATATATATATATATATATATATATATATATAAAATTGAAATATATATAATAAAACAACTCTTCCTTTGGTGAGTCATTGTGTTCCAGCTGCTCTGTTAGTCAGGCTGAAAGGAGCAGAGCACAGGAGAAAGGAAATCTGGGAGTCTCCCTTTGTTTTGTGGTCTGAGTTGGTTCAAATTCAAACCCTAACAGCTACAAGGATGAGTCCTGAGAGGTGCTCAATCAGCTCCTGCTTCAAATAAACTCACTTTCTGGTTTCAGAAAGCAAAGCAACCAAAAAAATTGATGAATTTCTACTAACTTGGGGTTTTTTAGATATTTACACAGAATTGGTGTATAATTATGGAAGATCTTGGGCTCTATCAAACCTTCCTTCTCCAGTCTGCATTCCAGTGCATCAGATCCTTGTTGAACACTGCTCTGATACAGCAGCATACCAGGTTTGTTTATCCTGCAGCATATATTGTACAGAAATATGGAGAGGAGAATGTCTGTATCTCATTAGGCATAAACTTGCTGTGATAAAAGTAGGCCATTCCACCACAGGGTTATTAAAGATCATTAATTCTTTGGCACCCATACCATGTTCTTGCTGAATGCTGCATGATTCCAGGATGTGCAGAGTAGAACAGAAAAGCATTTGCAGTGCTTGTTGGTGCTTCTGCCTCTAGTACCACATGACCAAGTCTGAAAGAATGGAACAATGAACAGCTGGAGATTTCAGCTCTCGGGACCTTCCACTTTGAAGGCTGAAAAACATGCAGCTTCATGCACTAAAATACTCTTTGGGAATTAGTACCAGAGCAGACCATTATCACAGTAAGTCAGGCTCTACAAATAAATAGCATTACACATATTTGCTATGCTTAAGGATGTGTCTGAGCTGGGGTGACCAGCAGTAACCTGCAACACCAACACCACCACCACACATTGGCGGCTTCTGGAAGTGTGTGCTGGAGCAGCAGTCCCAGCACTGCAGTCTTGTGAGTGAAGCTTCTTAGCACATGCTGAGGAGGTGTGAGAAGCCTTCAGCAAGGCTGATGTTCACTAGTAACACACTGTAATGCAGCCCATCATCTAATGGATATAAAGAGTTTTATTAAATCTTCCCAAGCTATTCCTGTCTGAGAGTGGAACAAACCAAACCAGGACACAAGGATTTATGACATAGAGGAAGTAGAGCTGAAATCTAGAGCAGCTTTAAACTCCTCAGTTTGTAAACCAAAGAAAAACCAGGATTTGGGAATTTGTACTGATGCTAAACAAACCTCTTCTCTGAGACAGCAGGGGATGGTGTCTTTAAAGGACACTGCTCCTTTAGGAGGATGCAGGAAAGGATAACAACCATAGAAACTCTTTGTCCAGGTCCATGAGTCAGAGGGTTGGAAGGTTCCTCATAAGGGATCTGCTGCTTCAGGATTCGCAGTGGTTTTCCCAGGTGGATGTAAGGACACTCTCCTTTGTGGAGAGAAACACCAGAAAGCACATCAAAGGAACAGCTGGAAAACTGAACCTTGGAGTTGAGCTAATCAAGAAGCATGGGAAGAGGCTGAGGTGACACAATCTGTTCAGATCAGAGACCTTCACAATGCCCAACAGGGCACAAGCTCCTTTAGGCAGATCTCAGCAAGTGAAATGAAAACCCCAAATATTCTGAACTGAATTACCGCTCCATGAACAATGGAAATTCTTGAGAGTCTCTCTGCTCTCCTTTTTCCCTGCCATGGGAGAAAATATGTGGGCAAGAGGTCAGAAATCAGAGATAATAGCGGCACCTGCAGCAAATGAAACAAACTCTTGGTAGAAGAGATCAGAAATGTTGAACACATTAAGACTTTAATAGCTTGGGAAGATTTTTAAGATTTTGAGAAAATTATGCAAACAGTTTGAGTAACAAAGTTCAAAGGACAGAAAATACCTGACAAGATACATGAATCACTACATTTTGCTTTAAAACTATTTAAGCTATCTAATCTATGTTCTTTTAACATAAAACACCTGAGATGTCAGACTTACGTCAGATATCACGTACAGAGAAGAAAACCTGCAAGTCTTTTCTTTGACTTCAAAGCAGGTTTTATTTTGTTCTGTTGTAAACCTGAATAGCAAGAGTTCTGGCTGCATCTACTGCAATTTTAATTAAAAAAGAAAGATTGTAAGGTGTTTTTTCCTATTTAAATATTTAGAGATACCATCAATGTGAAGACAGTTTGAAAGGCTCTTTGGCTTCTCTATTATTCAACTATGTTTACAATTACGTGGGAGAAAACTGCAAGATCTCTTTCCCAACCTCAGCTTGAAAATTGCCAAAACATAGCATAGAACGGAGTGAGCTAAATTTATCCTAATGTAAAATAACCCACAGCACACCAGGGAAGCATGGATAATTTAAATACTGCTTTATTTGAAGCCAAATAGTGCGCTAAAGAGATTGGGATACCAGGTTGGAAAGCGCAGCAAGAAATCTTGGAGTGCTGTAAGCAGGGACAGCCATCTTTCCCTGTCAGGAAAGTTCAGTTTTCAGATGAGCTGTAGAATTTGAAAATTTTAGTCATGTTTATAACCTAATCTTCCCCAGGGAAAGGAAATCAAAATAGTCTTGTGATCTTGCTGGGCTCTAGATGCCTGAACAACTGAACAAAATGCCCTTTCCAAGGCTGCCATTTCAGACCATTTTTCTCTCAGTAGGTCTGAGAGGGAACACAGATTAGGCTGGGGGCCTGGGTGACATTCACCACATCCAGCCAGACATTTCCTTCTCCTGTTAAGCAGTAAAATGAAGAAGATTTTGTGATAAGGCTTAGAGATTCTCATAAATACAGTAACAGGATAGATTCTTAAGAATAGTCAGTTATTTCATCATTAAAATGAATGCACAGTGATACCTTTGCACTTAACATTTGAAAACATACAGATACTACAGTGAGAGAGTGACCCCAGAAAAAGCAAATGCCATCAGCTAACAAAGAGGCCTCTGCTGTGTCTCTTCTCATTTCATAGAATATGACTGGAAAGAACCCACAAAGATCATGGAAGCCCAACTCCTGGCCCTGCACATGATCACCCAAGGCTCACACCACATTCCCAAGAGAATTCACCACCTCAGGTCTGTAAAGTTTGGAGCCCCATGCTTTACAAATTCTTATCTTGTCCAATTCAGAGTCACAGCTACATTTATATACAAAAAATGTTTTCCATCTCAATCAGAATTCTACTCCAACTGTCCTGCCAGCTTCTGCAGCATATGAAAGAGGATTATAAGGAAATAATCACAAATCACTGAGATTACTGCAAGAGGCAATAACTATTGATCTTGGATTTAAGGATTTGTATGAATTGGCTTGAGGCTTTAAGAATTTCAATACTTTTTTGTGATATTAATATCAGTTTTAACAAGTTTGAATTCAGACCTACGAAAGTTGTGTTAGAATTTTAAACTACTTATTATTAAGAGATTTTAAAAGGCCCTTCTCTCCCAAGTCTAGTTAGTCTGATTCCAACAGGACTGGATTATCAGAAATTACTGTCAGCAGGAATCAATGCTTTTTAGCCAACAGTGTGGTGGCATTTCTTTTGTGGATACATACCATCAGCAGAGGTCCAGTGCAAAGTTGTGGGAGATGAGGAAGATTCTCCTGCTGCTCCTGCAGCTGTAGCTAGGGAAGCCCATGGAGCTCCCTTGCCTGCCCTGTGGTAGACAGCGCCAAAGAGCACGACTCCAGTTCTGCAGAACTGCTGTTTCCATAAACATTTACCCTTTTTATTTAGGTTTCAGTTTTTTAGGATGTCCTGAAGACATCTAGCACTGTTAAAAAATGTTCCCTGATTATGACAAACTTCACAAGTAATGCTAACCAGTTCTTTGGGCGGTATTCACTGACACTTCCCATCTTTCTACATGCCGATCCTCTCACCCAGTTATCACAGGATCAACAACATAAAGGTCACCACACTTCTTTTTTATTTGCAAAACAGAACATGAGTTACCCAAACACTTGTGTTATCCCCAACCAAATGCATTTAATGAACATTCTCTCATTTTTTTTCACAATAGATATAAATAGAGCATGTTATTCTGGGTTACTACGGTAGTTGTTGTCTTTAAAAGGGTACAATCTGGGCAAGACAAGAAGGCTAATTCCTCTCTAAATCAGAATTAATTGGATTGGATAATGTAAGCATTATCTCATGCTCTTTTTTAGTCATGTTCCCTACAGTTTAGGTAACAGCTTTGGGATCTTTAGTGCTCCTTTTAACAACTGTGTAGATGTTAAAAGGAGGAAAACTTTAAAGTATTAGTTTTTACATATTAACTTCTTTTTCAACCAAACATTTGTTAATTCTTTAGCCTGTTAGCCAAAACCAGAACACAGACAAGCCAGAATTTTAAACAAAATAAATGACCTGAAAAAATTACCCCCAAACCAATCTAAGTATAAAAAGTGCCTAGAATAAAAGCTCTGACTGTCCCAGATATATTTATACAATTATTTTGGAGACTTCTGAGCACGGGAAGGCAATAACAACTTACAGAAGGAAATACAAGGCAGGACACTGAAGTCAAGATTTTATATGGAATTACATGAAAAATCTCCTCAGTTGCAGTAGGGTCACTCTTAGGGGAAGACAGACTGATTCTTCATCTTATCAGCATCCAGCATTAATCCTGCAACATGACACTCTAAAAGTAACAGCTCAACCTATGAGATTAATACTGACTTGGCATTTTCTCTTGCAGAACATTTATCCTGAGAACGGAAAACCCATAAAACATCCCAGAAGTCAGAGTACACAGAAAGATGAGCAGAGCCAGCTGTCCTCATTCCTTACGTCAGTTTGATTTTTTTCCCCAGGACAAAAAAGGATTTCTTTTATCATAATATATTGCTTCAGTAGTCCAGCCAAGGCTCAGTGCTCTCCCTTGGTGAAAATCCAAGAGATTGTTTGGATAAAGGCTGTAAGAATAGCTGTGCAATATTCATCTGTAGAAAATCAGGAAGATTTATTTTAGAAAAATGAAGGTTCCAATATAATTTTCTAGAAATGAATAGACCTCCAGCTAAGCCATGAATATTTTTTTTAAACCCCCACCAAACACCATCATCATTATTTGCTTTTCAGAAACGAGGAACCTGCTGTTCCTTGACCTCTCATTAAGGAAGGCGTCTCTGGGCACAGTAGCACAGTCTTTAAACAAATCACGTTCCATTTTTGGAATTACACCATATTATAATCATAGTCTTAATTATCACTTACAAGGCACAATTGCTGTCCTATCCATACTTCCAGGCAGTAATAGAATTTTGGGTTTGGTTTTTTTTTAACAAATACATGCAAATTACAAGGTACAGGCTCACTGAATAAACTGCAATGATGAGATGAGATACACAAATCATGTAACTATGATTTCCTAAGTGGATTTAAGAATTCATAATTAGAAAAGACAGATATTTAGCTCAAAAAAGTTCAAAAATCCTAAGTTAAAATAATGCAATTTCATGCAGTGAGAAACTTCTCCTCAAGAGGTAAGTAGCAAGGGAATGAAAGGCACAATTTCTGATTGACCTAAGGAAACAAACATGTTCAACAGCACTGTTTGCTGCATGTCCCTGTATTCCACATCCAAATCTTCGACTTTTAAACAAGCCAGTGCCGTCTGAGCTTATCCTCCTCTGTCACCCAGGCACACAGTGGCCATGAACAGCTCAGCCTCTACTGCACTGCAGTTTTTCCCAGCAGGACAGGAGTGTCCCCTGCAATAGTTTGTGCCCTATGACTACAGACACCACACAGAGATAACAGGTCATCTCCAAGTCAGACAAAAGTCAGCATAGATATTAAAGGCCTAATAATATCATCCTTTCACAGTGCTTTTGAATTAACATCAAAAAGTTTCACCAACAGAAACATGCAGCTGTTACCTTTTAAATAACAGACACACCACTTGGCATTCTCATCAGGTTTCCCACAAGCATTTGAGGAAAAAATGGGCCCATGTTGCTTCAGCCTTCGAATTTAAATGGTTGCAGTGAATCCCAAGACAGGCCAATGTGGATGTGCCTGTGGCAGAAACATCACTGCCACAGAGCCACACATGTGAGAGATTCAGAGAGAAGACAGCACAGGAATCACGACTTCCCTGAAGTCCTCTAACTCTGCTCAGAGATAAACAATGAACACAGGCACAAATATTTAAGAAAGCAATGTTTATAAGCAAGACTAAAGGAATAATGAAGTAATGTAATATTTAAAATTACTTTTAAGTAGCTCACCTTCACTTTAGAATTAAAATGCTGGCAAAGCCGTTGAGAAGATTTTATAAACTCAAATAGTTCGACAAGAGACTTTGTCATTAATTCTTAGCACATACAAATAAATTATTCATTAGTAGAACTCACATTTGGGTTTTATTATACTCTGTAAAATATACAGGAATCTTGAAGTACTGAAAGAGTGCAGGTAAATACAGTATTCAAGCAGTCACTATTTCTATGTACATGCTCATTAATTCTTCAAAAACCCCACAAAATTATCAAATAGATCAAAATATTGTCCCATGTTTCCACACTATGTTCAGAAAAGCAGCTGTTAATTTACAATATCAAAGATTTCCAGTTTCACAATACAAAATAAGGATAAAAATGAAATTGGAATCAGTTTGTAGTAATTTATTTGTACTTTGCCAGGACACGCAAGGATTCCTTGCATGTACATAAACAAATTCACTTGAAAAGTAACAGTTATAGTTAAAGCAGAGCCAAATAAAGTAAATTCATATTTAACAGACAAAACTTCAGCTTACTTATGTCAGTTTTTCATTCATCAGGCAATTAAAAAAAAAACCAGAGTAGTCTGTTATAAATTAAAAAAAAAAATAAAGATTGGGCAAGTCTGAACTACATTACAGGGACCTGTTTCTGCTGTTTATTTTCTAAATGGAGCACAACAAAGATACACAGCTCTTCCCACAGACCAGACACTGTACTTTTTTCTCTATTAGGGAATTATACTTTTAAATTCACCTCCCCTCCTCCCTCCCCCTCTGTAAATCTGGGATTTAAAAAAAAAAAGTGACAGGGATATACAATTTTAATCTTACATACAAATTTATGATGTAAGGAAGTAGATAAATTACCAAAAAGAACTCTCGGTCACAAGAGGGTTATCAAGACATATCAATTCAATTTTTTATGCAGTTTCATAGTTTCCAAGTTACTCGTGTATTTTTAAATTAAGAAGAATTCCATCCAAAACCCAAAAGTTAAAAAAAAAAATCTGTAACTGTGCAACAATTACTTCTTCCCTCCCACATCTCCCACCCCCCCTTCCTTCCCTTATTACACTGTACATTTTTCACCCTGACTTCACCTTGTTAGCTGGTTTAATTTTAGTATTATAAAAGTATGACAGATCATTTTCATTTCACCTAAAAGAAAAATAAAATAAAACTTAAAAGCACATCTGCTTTCTGTCATGGTACATTTAATAGTGTCGGAAGGCTTTCAGATGATTAAACAAAAATAAAATTCAACATTTAAACCCAAATTTAAGCTTCTTTTCCAGAAGTAATTAAGGTTTGGTTGAAGTAACTTCTCAAATAACCTATTCCAGTTTTCACAAAAACGTATTTAATTAAAAAAATCTTTAAGTTATTTGGTCCTTTGGCAATTTGCAGCACAAACAATGCCTACTGTACCAAACTAATTTATTGCCTTCAAAATGGTTTTAGGTTTATTGAGAGCATTTGAATCTAGCATCCTTTCTTTTTTACAATAGTGTTGTTCATTTACACCAAGCTGGGTGCCCAGTCTGCAGGAATTACTCCTGGCACCAAAAACAGAATGGTAGAATACAGTTAAATAAAACAGTTTTGACATTCTTTATTTTTTTTTTTGCCATGGATTCCAAGTACTTATTCAAGAATTTATGCTTCTTCTGCAAAATATGCTCTTAAAAATCTTCCTAGAGTCTCACAGATTTTTTTTTATATGCAACCACAATAAAAAACATCTTCTCAAAGGTGTGTCCTCCTTCTGTATTCAAACAGCATCAGCTTTCTCATAGCATGAGACCTTCCAGCGTGAGGGTTCACTCAGACCTACAAAAAGTATCTTCTAATAGGTCTCTGAATCTGAGTCATTGAGCTCGTCTTCTTCTGTGTAGGGGTAGCCACCTTCCCTGCCAATGTTGTTGAAAGTACAGTAGGAGCTGTGGTCACTCCTCATGATTGGCAAGGAGTCGAAGGTGACAGTTTTTGAGGTGTTGGTGTAATGATTAATGGCATTGAAGGTGAGGGAGGGCAATGTGCTGCTCGATGAAACAGGCATCATGGTGGCCAGGATGAGAGCCAGGCAATCGGCCACGTCCTTGTTGGGCGCGCAGGCCAAAGCCGGCGTGTAACCTACAAACCAAGAGAAAACAAAACCTTCGTTTAAAATAAAGACCGTGGACAAATTTCTCCAAGTTCATACAATCTGTCAGCTGCAAAAGTATTTTACATTGCTTAGTTCCACACTGTTTAATAAACAAAACAAACAAAAAAAAGAATAAATGCATTATCAATTAGTATTTTTAAACTTCTGGTTACAAAACCAATATTGAAATTAATGGGCTTTGCAAAAAAGATGGAATTGCTTTGTTAAGCACAGCCAAACACTCTAGGCCAGTGAGAAAAGCCCAGATCTGAAAATGGTGAGGAAGTCACCTAGCTGAGGAGAGACAACTAGAAGCAGCCAACAGGGATAGGTGATGGCATTCACTAAAGAGCTACTGCACAAACTACAGCTCAAATGTTTCTTCATTCAGAATCTCCACCACAGCTGTTCATCACAGACAGTTGCTTTAACAACGCTGTGCCATCTCAGTAACAAGCTGGCTAAAGGATCAAGGCCAGTCACTTGAAGAGGCAGAGTACAGTTAACCTGTACTTTATTGCAATATTCAATAATATAAATTATAAAGCCAATGCCTAATTTTTATTTGCACGGTATCAATTACAAAATCCAGAGAAGTTTGAGGAAATGCTAGATGGGTTAGCAGGCTAGAACTTGCAGGGAGATCTCTTGGTTGCCCAACTAGTCCAACCAAACTTCTGTCAGGCATTGGTGCTGTGACAACCCCCAAATGCAGGAGGTCTCAGGCTATGGAATGATTTGCAGTCAGGTCAAGTAGCTGTGACATCTCTTCTGGGTTTCTGTGGCTCTAATAAGCCTCCACCATTGTTCCTTCTGCAGCTTCCCCTTCTCTGTGTATGTGCCTCTATTCATTCAATGTCAAGAAAAATGCTTCAAATTCTCCTCAGCAGAGATCCGTGCATTGCTCCTGTCTTCAGGCTTAACCATTCGGACGGTGCCTGAGGGTGACTTCTGGCACAGGTCTCGGTGCATCTACGGCACCAAAGGACTGCACTTGGTGGTGCCACTGGCAGCTCTAAAAGCAGGGCAGTCTCCTAAGTACAACCACAGATCACAGCTAATTCTGCTGCCAAGAGCAGGACAAGTTCCCCTCCCTGGCTCCAGCTGGCAGTGTCTGCCCAGGTCACCCTGCAGCACCTCTCTGTGTGTGGGGCAGAAATGCCCACAATGAGCTCAAATGGAAGATTCATATTCAGGTACATTTGGGAGTCTGAAGTCCTGCACTACTCCAAAGTCCACAATTTTAAGGTGCAAAACGTCCAAGTAAAAAGCACACAAGTAATTTTAAATAATAGATGGCTTTAATGCAAAGGGCATGATAGACTTCTATCCAGACTCTAGGAAGGCAGGAAAAGTAAGGCAATGCTCATTCTACCAGCAAGTGTTTCAACTACTTCAAAGGAATCATCTTTACTTTAGAAGTAGGTCCAGATCAAGTTTTAGGCTAGAGCTCAGGAGCAGTTACTGTATTGTAAAATTGCACGCAAGTATTATACCAGAAAGCACATTATGGAAAATAACTGTAGCTAGAAATTAAGGAAACAGCAAGCAGGGGACAGTCTTGCAGTTGAACTATTTATTATTTGCTCAGGACAGACCTTGTGCTTGATGCTTTGAACAGAGCAAGACAAGAGTCCCTGCCCAAAGGAGCACACAATCCAAGGAAACACAGATAAGTCAAGCACAGAACGCACCAGCTGACCATGCGATAGGGCCGGACAGAAGTGCAGCGCAGCGGATGTTTTCATTGTTAGTAAGGTACCACAGCACTTAAACAGCTCAGAGTTAACAGTGACAGTCTGCAGAAGAGATACATTTTGAGAGGATTCAGAAGCAAGGGCCAGAGCTCGCCACACCTGGATCATGACTGCATTTCAGGCATGTAAGGCAGAACAGAAGGCTCAGAACTGATACTCAGATGCACACCATTTAATATCTACAGCTGCTAGAGGTCGTATGAAGGTAAGATGACACACAAAGTAAGTTTATTCAGGTTGGTCATATTCCACACCATTCCTTTCACTAATGTGACTTGATAACAAGTTAAAAAAAAAAACAAAAACAAAAACAAACAACAAAACAAAAAAGCAGACACCTGCTATTTTTAAGAGTTTTGTTTGTTTGCCCCCTTCCCCCTCCCCCCTTTTAAAGACTTCTAGGGTCTTGAATA
>PYHW01009859.1:3305457-3360248 GCA_013186435.1 Turdus rufiventris
TCTGTTCTCTAAACACTGTGTTTATAATTAATATACAATTGTAGGTCTCAAGCTTCTGGCTTTCATAAGCAGGAATGAAAAACCCCAGTTTTATTCTTGCCTTAGACATAGCAAGACGAAGTAACTGCTTACACCACAGAAGACTGACATCTGTGTCTTCCACCATATTAACTTATATTAACTCCATTACATCAAATTCAAATTTATAAGAACAAACACTAATTTTATGTCACTTAACTGCAGAGTGATAATTCATAAGTCAGGGAAACAGCAGATATAAATAATTTATATTTCCTTTGAAGATGATGTTGGCAAATGAACTGACTCCACTGAAATACTCTTACCCAGCTCTCCTGTAATGGTCCCCATAATCTGTACTTGTACCTGCATAAGGCTTCACAGAACAACTACAAAATATTTACTATCTTCATTTGTAGATGGGGCAATAGAAGTAGAATGATGGACACTGACTTAAGGCTGGGGCTCCCCCTGCCCAAACACAGAGCTGCTCCCTCCCCTGGGCCTTGAAAGTTGCTAGAAAGGCATCGACAGGAAAATCAGAGGGTTGTTAATGTGGTCAGTGCAATGAGAGTTCCAAGGTCAACTGAATGAGGTATTAACACTGGGAAAGAGATGACAGTCTGAGGCAGAAGTCATCTTATAAGCACTTACAGAAAAATCCTTCCAGAAAACTGGACATCTCCAATATAAACTGAAGTACAAGTTAAATAGTCAGGAAAAAAACCACTACAAAACAAACAAACAAAAAAGCCCTGAAAAGTTGGTTGAGTGACAAAATAAAACTTTATATGGTGTCAAATGAAAGAAAAAGCCAGACATTTCCTTTTAGACAGGCAAATTTGCATGAATAATGTACAATTCAACAGAATTTTTGCAGATAAAGGTGATGGCAGTTTGATGATGACTGGTGTAGAAAAATGGGGGAAAAAAAAGAAATTTTAATAAGAACTGATACAGAGCTAAGAATGAACCCTCGACACATCTGCTTTAGGGAAGTATACTGGACAGTTAAACTGCTGTTTCAGCTGCATTTAATCTCTTAATAACCAAGAGGATTAAACTTTTTCTACTGACATTAGTTCTTAAACAAAAATGATCTCACTACTTTAAGAAATGCTCTATGACAAAAGCAGCGTGACTTCAAATTTAGAGTTTTAAAAATTTTGTGAACTATTTATAAACTGAAATGCAGGTAACTGGAGTGATGCTGGTTTTTTTCAAAGCTCCTATTTTTCAATAATGATCTATAGCTCAGATACAGCAGCAGAGGACTCAACTTATACAGCTATAGATACAAAGAGAGACTGTTTGCAAAAAGTCAATGTAGTTTCTACAGAAAGGGACAAATTCAAAGACAAAAAGTGGATCATCATAACAGCTGAGGCTCTGCTGGTTACATGTTCTGTATATCAAGACAAGCTACCATGTAAAACAGTAAAACTTTCTAAAACTCAAACTAAACTCTCATATCATCTAATTCTGTATGAAATGCCAATCTTGTTTGGCAGATCACTGAACTTATCTGGACTATGCCAGAATTACAGTGTTGTGATCCAAAATATTCCACTGCCTACTTCTTCAGTCAAAAAAGAATTCATCAAGGCTGCTTGATATATTCTCAAAGCTGCTTAAAATTTTATAAACATAGCAATTGCTATTAGAAAGAACTACAGTGAGGAAAAACATTAGATAGCGTTCAGACTGACTTACTTTAAAATTTAAAATGTGAGCAGAATTAAAAAGAAGATTTTTAGATCCCTAGGCTGCCAGGGTACTTTGACACAAATGTTTTTCTTCTGTTATGTCAAAGATATATCCTAACAAGGGACTGGCTGGCTGTATATGAGAAGCCCACAAAAATGCAAATGTCTCCAGTCATCATACACGTGATGAGAAACAAACAAAACAAAAAAAATATATATCTTCCTGCCTTTTCATTTTAGGGAGTTTCTTTTAGCCCTTACTCTAGTGATCTATTTTAGGCAAGGAATGATCTTTAAATCACCTATGTCACTTTAAGCAGTGCAATTTGAGAAACAGACAAAGTCACAGTGAACATTAAAAGAGGAAAAACTTTCCAAACTGGAAATATAATTAGAACTATTAATGAGGCCTGTCACTTTTGTAATAAAAACCTACAAACAAATTACACAAAGCCAAAAAGCAAACAATCCATTGCCTCACCCCTCCCCAAATCCCAGCTACTGCTTTCACGGCATAAGAGACTGAGCCTTACATATTTAAAAGCACAGCTTCAGAGGACCACAGATATCTTACATGAAAATATGTGAATTAGTCAGTAAATCTAATTTTCTTTTTTTCTTACAACATGAAGGATTTATTCTTGTGATAAAGCAGTTACTTCTTACTACTTTGTGCCAAAAAACTCTGAAGAGCCGGAAGCTTGAGAATAGTAATTGTGAATTGTAAATCATCCTAGCTTTTAAAAGCTAACACCAATATACCTACTGTGACAAAACGAATAGCAATTCAATCCAGCTTCTTAACAGCTGAAAGTCGTATTTTACTTTGAGTATTATGTTCTTCTGACCATTTTTGGTATGCCAAAGTGAGTGCATTTATAGATGCATCATAAAACTACTTTTGTAGTGCATCATAAAACTACAAATGCAAACCAAACATTTCTGTGCTGTGACCTGCATTGTTCTGAAAGTTTTCACTCTCCCTAAAATTCTGCTGCTTTGCTAAAATGATCCACCACCAACGCATTTTTTTCTGTGAGGGCAACCTACTGCAAGGCTCATCTGAAGTTTCCAGAGTCACTGCTTTTCAGGGAGTTTAGAACCACAGTTCCTTACAGGGAAACAAAGTTAGATTTTCTTACCATTTTCATCTACAGCAAGTACACTTGCTCCCTTCCCTAAAAGCTCTTGAACTACAACCGTTAGTCCATTTCGAGCAGCAACATGCAGAGGTCTGTGAAGACAAGCAAACTCATATATAAATCTTACAACAAATCATTAAGTAAGATAGGTAACTTGCATCTAATTAAATGCAATACTTTTATGTTATTTACACATTATATAAATATTGTAACGACTAAGATGGGAAACTCAGCAAATCTCTTTTCTTATTGCAAAGAAACTCTACAATGCCAATTGTGAACTTCCTTCCTTCCATGGCAGCACGGAGTGAGAAAGCAGCTGCTAGTAAATACGTGCCTGCTTATGGACTTTATCATGCTAAAAAGTCAGAAACACTTGGCACCCTACTGTTGATAAATCCCCCACTCAACTGCTGTAACAGATACTGTCACATCTGAGAGTTACTGCATATCACTGCCATCAGTCACTGGGGCTCTAACAGCAGAGTGGCAGTTGTTTGTGATACATGTAAATGCTCATAAGAGATTCAGAAGCACTTCATCAATCTGCCTTCTAGAAACCAATATATTCCATTATGATTAGAGATGAAAAAATATTTCACAGTATAATGCATGAAGCAAGAAAAGCAGATTATTTTTCAAAACCTCAAACTACTAGCCATAAATCAATTTTGTGTTGACTTGCTCTATAAAGGGAAGTGTATCTTTATCTCAAATATTCTAATTATATCTTTTTCAAATGCAACAGTTTTTCAAAATTGGTTCCCACTGGATTAAATAAAACCTTACTATCACTCAGCAGGAAACAGAATAATCAGCTCACTTCCCTTCTGCTTTATATTGCTCTTCATTTATTCTAAGATTCCTGAAGTTGTTTGAATTAACTGTAAGCTATATTTTGAGTTGGAAATAAATGCCTTACATAGATATCAGAAATGCAAAAGATATAAACAGGAGCAAATGTATCTATGGTGCTTACATTCAAGTATTAAAATTTCAAAAACAACCACACTCCACAGATATACTGAAAAATGTACTGTAATTAAAATAATTTTAATGCTTATCTTGGCACAAAGAAGGAGATTTTTTAAGCTGTTCAGAAAGTCAATTTAGTTATTAAACATTTCTAAAGCAGTAATATTTTAAACAACTGTTAAAACCTTGCAATTTATATGAACTCTCCATGGAGGTGCAAACATGTACCTATTTTATCCCTTGACATCTCTTGATCAAACTATTTGAGCCAAGGCATGTGGGTGGAATTACATGAGCCTGTGGTAGCATACTTTCCCACATCTGTTCCCCTCTCCTTTTTGCTTTTCCTTCTCCCAAGACATCCTTGCTTAAAGCTGGAAATGAGGCAATCAATCCTTTCCTGCTTTCTGGTTATTTAATGCTGCCTAAGGTGCACCATGGTGAAAAGCAAAAGCAAAGGAAGAATTCTTACTATTTTAACTCCTTAATTCAAGCAGATCTTAGGGAATACTTGGAAGCACTGTATGAGCTTGAATATGGCAAGATTCCAGAAGGGATGTAAGGCTAGAATAATATGAGAGTTGCTTACAAGTTCCAGTGTAAGGTGTTTTTTGGTGTTTTGGTTTTTTTTACTAGATGTGATAGCATTACTGAAGCAGTCTACTAATTCATGTGCATAACTCAGCTACACATCATGTGTGAAGTATTCCTTGTAACACAAATGCATTCTCTAAAAGGAAAAAATGCAGAAGAATCATTTTAGTAGAAGAATCATCCTGATTGGTATGACATACCATACATTTCTAAGGTTTCCTTCTGATTTAGGCTAACCAAACAGGTATAATTCTACTTCAGAGATGATCTTCAGGAAGGTTTAAGGATATTGTGTTCTCCATGATATTTAATAGAATTTATGTTTCATCCTTGAAATATGAAACAGAAAGCATGCTGAAGAATAAAAGCACACTTCAGGCAGTTACTTTCAGGGTTTTTTTTAAAGTAGCTATCTTTGAAGACCAAGTCTTAGTTTGCCTCAAGTTGTTAAATGAAGTAATTTTTAACTGAAAATCTGTATAATTTTTAAAATAGAAAAGTGTTAATTCACAGGTAATCTCAGTGAATTGCAGTAACTCCACACATGAATCACAATAATGTAAGTTCTATTTATCATCCTGTTCACCCACAAGAAAAAAAAAAATCGATAGCTTTAAGTACAAGCAAAATACCATTTCAATTCCAAGTTGGTTCAACTCTTGGTACCTATTAACAGTTAAAATTCAATGAATTTGAAAAAGAAATTCTGAAAAATATTCCTCTTTATGACCAAGATACACACCAAGAACTCATCTTTCAAACACCCTCCCTGCTGATACGTACGTTTGCAAGGCTGCATTGGTGGCATTGATGAGGTTTCTATCCGTAATCTTCTCCAGGATTAACAAGGCACTAGTTTCATGACCCTTAACACAAAACAGACATCTGTCACATAACAAATATTCTTCCCAAATTGCTTTGAAAGTTTTTTCAAAGTAACAATACTTTCAAACAGCGCCTGATAACACAAAGCTCAGCACTGATAAGTCAGACTGTGCACACACCTTGCTGCAAGCCAAGTGGAGTGCTGTGTTCTTAGAACTGTCTTGCAAAGTCAGATCAGCCTTAGCACTGCTAACCAGCACCTCTGGGGAAATAAAGACTTGCATTAACTAAAAGCATATTCCTTAAAATCTAAACAGCAAAATGGAAACAGAATTTTGACAAAATATATTCACAAGAATGTTAACTGTAAGGCTACTTCACCCACAGTGATTAACAAAACTAAGAGCAAAAATATATAAAGCTTTCTCTTTACCAACTGTATTCGTCTGTCCATTTTCTGCAGCCATCATTAAAGGTGTTTTCCCAGAAGAATCTACAGCATTTACTTGAGCACTGTGACCAAGCAGAAGCTGTAGACACTCAACGTGATCTGTAAAAGCTGCTGCATGCAGAGGAGTTCTACAACAGATCAAAAGACAATATGGCCATGTTCAGCCATGCTTTCTACTGTATTCAAAGGGGCATCCCTGGCTGTGATCCTACAAATCCAAAAGACTGCAGTCTCTCCCACTGATCCTTTGCAATCAGTATTGCTGAGTTGTGACTGCTGCCTTTAAAAAGTCTAGTTTCAACTAACGCCACCCACGCACTTTATAACAAAGATACAATTTGATGCCACAAAAATAAAAGATGCATCATAATGCTCTATCAACAAAGTGGTAAAATTTAAATGCTCTAAGTTGCCTGTATAATAAAAAGCCAATTCAACTTTACTGAATCAGAACAGGATTTTAAAAATCCGCAATGTATTTCTAGCACAGGATAAAACAAAAACCTTCAAAGAATAAATTTGTGGGAATGAGGAATTAATGTTAAATAGCAAATACAAAACCCCCAAACAACTGAAGAATTTAGCACAGCCACTGTATGACATTACAAACATTCTTTCTGCATTTACACTCTTACCTTCCTTTTGAATCTGTTGAATTTACAATACCACCACCTAGTGTATCAATTAACATTTCTGCAGCACCTTCATTGTCATTTATCCTAAAATGAATTAAACAGACTGTTATTTACAGAATGATAAATCTTTTGTTAAATACAGCAATGAAATTTATGAAGAATAATTTTGCACTTCCTTACACAGCACAATGCAAGGGACTGAAAGAATTTCCTTCCATTTTCTGAAAAACTTCCTGTTCCAGGAGCAGCTCTACACAACTGTCGTGACCTAAAGCAAATGTAAGAGTTAGGTACTGAAAAGAAGGGAAAAGCTCTAACTATAGCTTGCAATGAAAAATATGTATCTAAATTAGATTAAGCAGTATTGTACTTGAAAATTTCAAAGAAAGACTGGTTATATTCAACAGGACTACATTTAGGAACCAATACATTCTTAGAATCCTGAAAAATCAATCTGACATGTAATACTGTAAACTTTGAGATTTATAAG
Organism: Turdus rufiventris; assembly: GCA_013186435.1. Classification (NCBI taxonomy): domain Eukaryota; kingdom Metazoa; phylum Chordata; class Aves; order Passeriformes; family Turdidae; genus Turdus; species Turdus rufiventris. The sequence goes on from PYHW01009859.1 coordinate 3,312,294, forward strand.
GTATCTCATGCTTCCATGCATCTGGAAGAACATCCATAATACCTAATTTAATTCTTTACACCTCTGCATTTCAAACTCTTCTGTACATTCACCACTTTGTCTCCATGAAAACAACTCCACCGTTTGAGGTTTATTTTTGTTCCACATTTAGTTGAAATTATCACCCAGCTGCATCAGCTCAGTAGTTATTCACTTAATACTAATTGGTGAAATGCAAGTTTAATCTCTTCTTGATTTTTCTCTATCATGTCTTTCAGAGATGAAATAAAAAACAAACTCCACTGTGTTCTAAATGAACACACAGAACAAAATCTTTAGAAAGATCTTCCTGCATTTTAAGGCCTCCCTCACTCTCAAATCCATGAAAAGCATCAGTGAAGAAAAGACTAAATTCTTACTGAATCACTTTTACATAGTCAAGTTTCTTATGCCTACCATAGTTGATATGAAGCAAGTTTAAAAAGAGATTTAATCTGAAACTATTCCTCCCTATGAAAGTTATTTTTTGGGATGTGTGGCACATTTCTATTCAAAGGTATTAAGCTGAAATTCTTTAAAGACTCCTTAAGGCATAGAAGTAAGATAGTATATGACAAAAATGTAGGACAAAAGTAAACATCTCTTATGTATTAGATGTTAATACATTTCTCTTCAAAATCTGTCATTTTGTCTCATTCACTGCAAGGAACTGAAAGAGGACAGTCTTTATAAGTTGCTTTTGTAAGTATGAATAACTTTTACCACGTTATCAACGAACAGCTTTAGAGGTGTATTTTATGCATTTTACCATTATAGCAGGCCCAGTGCAGTGATGTATAGCCGTGATTGTCTGCCATTGCAGGGGCTGCATCCACAGAAGAGGCTGACTGCAGCAGAGCTCCCAGCACACCTATATGGCCACACGCAGCTGACAAGTGGATGGGGGTCCGTCCCCTGCAGTCTCGTAGTAAGGACTTAGCACCGTGTTGTAGCAATGCCTCCACACATTCCTCATGCCCAGTAACAGCCTGTGAGAGGGAGACAGGAAAGGGCCAGTTTGAAAATATTCACATGTAAAAGCCAAGGTGTAGAACTAAAGCAAGCAAACCTCAAGCAAATTCTTGCATTTTTAAGGCATAGCAAAATAAGTTATTTTTATTCCTGAAAACAGCCATTCTGTTGGGAAAATAGCAACGTATTAAAATACTTATGACAGAATATTTTCTTGGAATAACACTGAATGAACCACTAATCTCTAGGGCTCATTCAATTGTCTTATTTGGCAGACACTATTAAAACAAAATATTTAGTATGTGGCATGTATCATGCTTTTCTCCCTGCCATTAACACTACTTTCCCTCCAGCAAAAAACTGTACTCTAGGACCTCTCCAGTCAACACTTTACAGAAAGATTAGGAGGGAATGTTGAGGGTGGGTAGTAAACAGGTAGAATCGTCTTTTGAATGCAACTAAATACAATTAAAACTTAAAAAGGCAAGATGAGAGTAATGAGAAATTCATTAACACTACATATTAAGTCTTTATTTGAAATTAGCGTGTAGGAAACTGGAAATGAAAGAAAGGGAATATTCTCTTACCCCTCTATGTAATGCTGTCCTTCCCCACTTATCTTTGGCATCTACATTTGCTCCTTTGTTAAGGAGTGAATAAACACAGTCAGTGTGCCCATTGAGAACTGACAACATCAGAGGAGTCCTAAGCAGAGACAGAAAGAAAGTGGAAATTTACACATAGAAATTTAACAGACTAGCATGCAGCTCAAGTATAACAACTGTTATCCTTCCAGTCAACACTGTTAAGATTTACATCATCAGTGATCTTCCACTCATTTGCTTTTTAGATTGGAGAAAATAAAGTAACATGCCCAGTTCAGAAGTCCTGATTAAGTAACTTAGAATCCATTTTTTCAGCACCTGCACAGTAAGACACATTTTAGTTTCCTCCCAACTGAACATTTTTCACTCCCAATTTATGTTTACTGCAATATAAGTAAAATATTTGCTTTTTCTTTTGCGAAATGCAGTAACTTGTATAGAACAGAATGTCCATCATTTAAACTCACTGTCCGTTTCCATCTTGAATGTCCACTGCATTCTGTGGTTCTGCATTTCCTATCAATAGCCGCAAACATTCTGAATGACCATTTGTAGCTGTAAAACATGATAAAAATACGGGGTTTACATTAATTGCCTTTGAGTAGAGTGCTAAAACACAATGTCAACCTACCTGCTCAGACTAAAGCCCAGTAGCTTGAAAACCCACTGTACAGCTTTACCATTGTTATAACTTAAAGTAGGAACACTAGATAATAATTTCAGAAATCAGATATTCTCAACTGTACAGTGTTAGAAACAACTGATTCCAACTATAAATTGCCAACAGATTAAAAAATATATATATATATAAATGAGGCTGCACATATTAAAAGTAATTGGAATATGTGCTTATACAACATACACCAGAAGGAACATTAAAATATGAGAATTAGCATAATTTCTGCTTGTTTCAAGGCACCAGCAAACACATACTTAGCAAATCATAGTCAGATTTTGTTAGCAAGTGTAGCATGTGCATAGTTATAATAATGGAAATCACATTTAGAAAGGGGAAGGAAATGTAATGCATAGATGTAATAAACCAAGCTGTTAAAAAAAAAGGAAAAAGAGCAAACAGAAAATTGAGAAATCTCATTTAAATGCAACTCATGAAAGATAAATGATTGCTTCATGGAAGGGAAATTATTTCTGACCTACAGCTGCAGTATTCAGTCCACACAACCACAGTGACAATTCATGTTTCTATAGCTGACAGACATGGTTAAAACAAGTTCAATCAAATAGAAGAATGCAGCTTGTGCTCATGGACAGCAAATAAAGTGGTTAGAATGATGATGTTTTGTACATAATGCTCTTTTTAACTGCAACACTTCTGTAACACCATTACTATAAATGCCAAATTTAATAAGCCTATTTTTAATGCCAGGAAAAAAAATAAGACTATAGTGTGGATTCTAGACTCCGAGAAAGGCAGGCCTAGAGATGTTTTCCAGGAAAGTCAGCAAGAAAATACTGCAAAGAATTACTGGTATTTTGAAAATGCTCAGGAGTCATTTAAATCCTTGGATAAAAATCAAAGCAAGTTTTCATGTCTCTTCTCAAACTGCCAAAATTCTCCAAGACTCTAGTCATTTTTAGAAGCATTTTACTGCCAAGCCAGGCAATGCAATTTGCCTATCTAAATTTGGGCCTGCAGCTCAGGCTGCGTGAAAGACAAGGAGACGTAGGGATATATCACTGACAACTGTCAGCACAGCCAGTTGAATGGACAAGGACAATGCACCCTTCCAGAGGGAAGTGTGGAACAGCACTCCTGGGAATGAGCTGGTTTATTGGATTAATACTGGTTCCTCCCTGCAACTCTTTTGCTGCATGTTTCTAAGCACAGCATATAAAAGTCATCCTCTGTTCCTAAACATTATTTCTTAGAACATTAATGACAGAGACTGCTAAACAGATTATCCACTTCAAAATTTTAGAGGTTAGTGGCTAGCACATACCTGCAGCATGAATTGGAGTCCTCTTTACAACATAATCTTTTACCAAGATTGATGCTCCCTGATTAATGAGCACATCTACACATTCCACGTGTCCCTTAAAGGCAGCAAGATCCAGTGGTGTCCTTCCATTGTTATTCCTCACATCAAGGTCCAGCAGTGACTGTACCAGCACTTCCAGAGCTTGATGGTGGCCATGATAGGCCTACAAGAATAAGAAAATTCTTCAATTTTCCCATCCTTAATATTTTCCCTTTCTTGCTAGAACTACATAAATGAAACTGTAAAGAGACTATTCTTATTTTAGCATGCAGAAGAGCAATTGATGCGGCACATAAGTAGTTACAACAGTTACAACTAATTTAAAAAATCCTACAATTTCAGCTAGAAGGTTGGTGGGGTTTTTTTCTATTTTAATCCTTTCAGTCAGTAGCTGCAACTACTCTCAGAAAATAATCTGTCTTCAATCTGCATAAATAACAGTATTTTGACTACTGCACATTTCATCGCTTTATGTTGCAGTTACATCATCCTCAGATTATTTCAAGTGAGGAACATAAGCAAACTTAGGTAATTCCTTTTAGCTTTTTACATAAGTTACTAAAAAAAAGCACCTATAATAAGAAAGCAGTACAAATAGCTTTCATTTGCCACTATCAAAGATTATTTTTTACTTTGGAGATATATATATATATATATTGCATGAGACTTAGTATATTTGCACAAAGTGCAGAGTGGTTTTTCAATTGCTTTAAATTCAGTGAAAAGATCAAAGCTAAACATTGAGCTGGCTACTCTGTATTTTGAATATTTTTGGATTGACAGAATTTCATCACTGTCCTACGTTGCTCCTTGTGTAAATCCTTCTTAAAGTATTGTGGACAAACATTTCTCGTACTAAACAATTAAGAGAGTAAAACAATGTAATGATTAAAAAAGTTATAATTACTTATAGAACAAGTCTTATTAAAGTTTCATTAGCATAAATTTTAATTAGAAGATTCCACATGAAAGCTGTTTCATGAAACAAATTTCAAGTGGCATGCAAAAATCATCCTGTACATCTCATCCAGGAGTATTAGTAAATGTTTCCATTTTGTTTATTAAACTATTTTGAAAAAATCCAGCATGAATAAACCTGTGCAACAACTGTTTGCTACCAGATGAGCTGTCATCACTAAAGAACTGAGAACTTACAGCTAAATGCAGTGGACTTATAGGCGCTCTGTTGTCTGTGTCATTCAGCATGTCAGCGCCTGATGTTTCCATCAGCTTGGAGAGAGAAAGTCAGAGTGAGTGCAAAAACCCCTCACCTTTGAAACAACACTCAGCAATAATGGCTACAGTTTCCCATATACACAGATTGAAAAATAAAGGAGAAAAAGCAGGAATAATAGCATAGAATTACAGATGTCCTGATCTTCAACCTTTTAGAGGTTAAATTAAAAATTAATACTTTTTCTGAAGTAAAAGTATGAAAGACGAATACAAAGGGAAGACAAGGATAGGTGACAGTAGCAGCAGGAAATAAAACCCCAAACATCAGCCAAGTAAGCATTTTGATTAGGTGAAAAGTCAGCAAGAAAACGACATGAAAGGCTAGAAGGCAGGATGGATTTCTCAGAACAGGAAAACATTTCTGAGAGTGAAAAAATGGACTCAAAAAAGTAAAAGCATTATAGGATTAAAATATCTATGTATATACATTTCTATTTGTGACTTTCAGATGTGTTCTAAAGTTTTACTTCTGGGTCTTTTTCAAGACCATATTTAATTAAGTACATTAGCATAATTAAAACATTCAAAGCATTTGAAGCACACCGAATACATTCCAATGACATTTTCATTATCACACTTTTATATCATGGCCATCCAACTGTTTAAGTAAAAAACCACATGGCTTAAAAAATAATTTCCCATTTTGAAACTATAAAGTCCAAATCTAAATTGTAGTTGAAATTAAATAATACATTAATGTATTGAATAAATGGGTAAGTCAAAAATAAGCAGAATTTTTAAAACTGCATGTTCCCTTTTGCTCTATAGTAGTACTTAAGAAAATGAGAATACACTTACAACATCTAGTGGTGTTTCGCTTGCAATCTGTAATTAAAAACATTCAAAATTCATGTTTGAATACATTTGAATATAAAAGTGCAACTTTAATAAAAATACTGAAGTTGTATAACACAAATATCAAATAAAATATATATTTTTGCAAAGGGAGCAATAAAAAACTAATTACAGCTTTATTATCTGAAATGATATTATGTGGTCAGTAGTTACTGCAACTACATGAACTACTTTATAAGGCACTCTTTCTTTACAGGTTTTCCCCACATTTTCATTTGCTCCTTTCAAATGACATTCATGAAATTTCTTAGAAGTTCTCAGTGGGATAAATTGTGGTTATTTTATTTCAGCCACCAGTAAAAAAAAATAAATTAGTAGTGTAGTCTGAATTAAGAAACAAAGCAAAACTAATGTCCCATATCTCCAATCAGTTATCCCTTCATCTCAGAATTTTTCATCTTTTTAAGTCAGTATCTGGTATCCTAGCTCCTCACCTCGCTTCTATTATAGGAACACCAAATACTTCAATTTATCTGCACAGAGGCTGAAAAACAGTATTGACCCAGCTGACAGCCAAGGTGGAGGAATCCCCTGGCCTCTCCATCACACCCTGTAAGAGCAGCTGTTACACCTTTCATCTAGGATATGTTCTCTTACCAATTCAAGACATAAGCGATGACCGTAAGCAGCTGAATAGTGAACTGCATTGTATCCTTGTTTATCCCGGATCCCAGGGTTGGCATCGTTTCTTAGCAAGTATTCCAGGCACCTATTCAAATTGACATATGCAACCATGTATCTAAATGCTGAATTTCAACTTAATGCTAAGTGATAAATTGTTCCAATTCAACTGGAAAATAGAATACAGCACACAGGGACACTGATTTAATGTACAATATTGGCTAGGACTAGAGAAAGCTACCTCATTACATCAAAATATAAAGGTCAATCACAAAGCTTCAAAATTTGAAATAATCCTTCTCTGCAGCTGCCCTGCATCGTCTGAGTTACCTGACTTGGTTAAAACTAGTATTTCATGGCTACTTGCCTCCTAGCTAACACAGCTGCAGTTACCTTTGCTAATATCAGTGATTACTATTCCGTATGCTTTTCTGCATTAATCCCTTCTGTATGTTCTTCACGGTGGCACACAAGAGTAACACACACACACACTTCTACTACCAGACACTATTTAAAAAATTTCTTTATACAGTAAATATTCAGTTGTTGTCATACTTGTATTTTCCCATTCCTTACTTTCACTAGATAAATTTATAAGACGTAACATGATCAGCCCAGTTTCAACCACACTCAGCCAGGAGGATGGGAAACAGGGGAGTCAGTTCACTCTGTTTCACTCTTTTCTCACAACTAGTCTTCTGATTTTAAGAGACTCCCTGTGTGCACATGAAATGACTGCAAGCAATAACGCTGCTGTTTCATATTTTCATGTTGTCAATCATTACAGGAACATTATCCAAAGTCATGATCATGACCTTGAACTTGCTGATGAAGCCATTCATTATTCTGAAGTATACAACAGGTCAATACGCCTTCTTCTCTCTGGGATCACTACATACTTCTTTATCAGAGGTGCACTCTCACTTCCATCATTTTTTGGCTGGCATAAACAAGGGCTTAGGATGTAGTGAAAAAGGTAAAAATTCTTGAGTTTTAAAGAATAACGTATGTAGCATAAGATGCAAGTAACTTTAAAACTAGTTCAGTATAGCTAATAAAAAGCTACTTGTAGAACACATCTATGTTTTAACCAATCAACTGAGGTTTTATTTGTCCAGTACACAAATGCCTGGATGTCATTAATGACAACTGTTGCTTGCATGTTTTTGTTTGAATTAAAATGAGATGAGATTTATGAAAACCCAAAGACAAATCAATTATTTTCATTAAGTAAGAATTAAAGTTCTTACATTTCATTTGTCCAATCATCTAACCTTCTTTTTAATTTGGATCAGTAATTTTGTGTTAGCATTCATGGTTCATTAATAAATGCTACATGTCACTGGCTCTGGCTACCTAAATTTCTACAATACACTAAATACACTGCATGGAGCCAAGTCTACTAAAAATCCTCAAGTACCTAATCTTTCCAGTGCAAACCAGATAATTATTTTTGATGGTGTTTTGCATCCAAGAGAGTGATTACCTTTGCATCTTTTGCATACTTAACTGTCGTCAACAGATCTCTTAAAGAGGAGATTAAACTTTCTGAAAACCCAAGTAAATTAAGTTTATTTCCCATATTTTTATTGGTATACTGTTCATTAGAAAATTGTAAATGGAAGTAACATTTTTTTTCTCCTCTAAGATGCTGCTTATTCTATCTCATTGTGAAATCATGCTTTTCTCTCAAGTCTTGGCAAAATGGGGCTTCCTGGTATTTGTTCCAGATCAAAAGCATTTGTTAAAGATACAAAATACTTTCGAGCAGGAATAAAATGGACAATAATTTTAAACAAAAACATCCCTGTCTCTAAAATCTGTCTCTAAAGATGTCTGAATAAAGACCATAAAATTGCACATGAAGTATCTCTATAATCTTTTGTAGACGGTTTCCTGACATGTTTTTTTCCCAGGCTTTATATTCCAACTCCAGTAATCGTTTTTAACTTCATTCCTGTTTCGAATGAGCTGAGCAGTACTGGTTTTCCAGCTGTTACTACTCATCTTGGTGCATCAATATAAAAAGCTTCCCTTCAGGTCATTCAGCTTTTCAGCCTGTCTTCCAGAGACCCAAATGTTAATCAGAAGGGCAAGAGCCCATGGGTTCCAGAGATGATGCTTTGAGTTACCTCACAAAACTCTGCAGTATTGTCATCATCATTCCTGCTTGTGCCTTTTGTAAGACAGATGGCAAAAGGATGTCATCTTAAAAACCATTATAGTTTGGAGGTTTTCAGAGCAACTGTGAAGCTAAAATTAATCCTAGCTCAACTTGTAAGAGGGCAATTAAAGTAAAATTATCTCAGCAAGCTGCAGCAGGAATTGAAATTATTTCAAAAAGCAGCAGACAATTTAATTTTGAAATTTGGCTTCACATAAAAAAGGCACACTCTTCATATATAAGTTAAACGGCCATGAAGGTATTCTTTATTCAGCCTTCAAAACCCAATCTGTAAGTTCTATGCCACCTAATTCCTATTGCTGCCTCACCCTTTAAAAGGTGCTGTATTAAAAACCAGATTACTTGGCATGAAGCAGCACTTTCTCCAGGGAAGGTGTCACTGTGTGCATGTGGAATGTGCTGCTGCACAGCACGACCTGCCCAGGTGAGCATGTGCACAAAAAGTGATGCTTTTCTTGTCTCCTCAATATATGAAATGTCTGGAGCTTAAGTAAATTCATCAGTTTAGTGCTACCTATATACAGTTTGCATATAACCATTTAGGTCATTAACAGGCACGGCAAATATTACTTTGATTAGAAAATAAATAGATATAAGATATCAGTGGATTTATGAAATATTCTGGATGGATTTCATTAAGAAAAGTGCAACTGCATCATAAAAATTTACACTATCAAGAGATAGTTTGGCATTGCAACTCTGGTTTACTCAAACATCAAATAGATAAAGCACCTTCTATTGAAATACCAAGTTAATATTTATCCTTCATCCGAATTTGATTTTAAAGCAAGATGACCCTACTGCCCACAACTAGTTTAATAACCCACGCCAAGGATATTTACTCAACCACTACATAGCAGGTAGGATTAAGAACTCTATTCCCAATTAATTCCTGATTTAGGAAATCTGCATTATACGACATACAATTTTTACAATACATTTCCCCGTTGTTCATTTTTTTCTCTGAATGTTTTTTATATAAAAATCTTTTATATACAATGCACACACCACTCTCAAGTTTAATCTTTAAAAACACAAGAAATGCATTTGGCAAATCTGAAGGCAGAACACACATGAAATTCACAGATCAAATGTTCCTAATGAGAAAGGCTTTAGTACAAAGCATGCCACTTACTTCCCATCTGTGTCTGATGCAGCTGCATAGTGCAGAGGTGTACAACCCCTCTCATCAAGGTCATTCACACTAGCTCCAGATCCCACAAGGGCAAACAGGCACTGATAATTACAATTGGCAGCAGCATAATGGAGTGGAGTTCTTTAGTACACATTTAAATAAAAAGTACAATGGTAAATAACAGCAAAATAATATTATAAAGACAGAAAAAGCAAAATAAAGTGAAACTTAAATCCTCTCTACATTTTTAAATAATTATTTGTGGTGAAGAATGCATCATTACAGTACTACAGAATAGGGCCATTTTCTAGGGACCACTTAACAATGCTGAACAATATACAGCAGATTTGCCAGCCAAAATATGCAAAAACTTCATATTAAAGGAAGTTTAAAGTGAATTTTCTTGTGTAAACTTAGAGAGGGAAATTCAGTTTACGTTAGAAATACTATTTTCTGTTAAGTAATTTTAAGCCACATGGAAAAATATGGACAAATAAAAAACTGCACAACAACTGAATATAGCATAAATAAAATACAACAATTGCACAAACAGACATTTTTATTAAACAAATCACAATTTTGCCTAAGAGAAAAAAACATTATTATTTATTTTTATTTATACTGAAATAGCAGAGGCACTAATATACCTTGACTTCTTGTAAGAAAACCATGAAATATTAGTACTGAAGTATAATCTCAGAGAAAACTCATCCCAGCTTCAAATAAATAAATATTCTCTAAATATGCCAGTTTAGCTAAAATTTTTAAAATACCAATATGACTCAGAATTCCATTTTCTATTTTTAGAAAGAGACTGCTGCTATAAATATCTTGATTTTGAGGAGATAGGCTCTTTCCTCTCCCTTAAAATGTCTTTTCCCCATTTCTCTCAATTTCATACCAGTATTTTTCATCTGCTGAAAAAATTGTTCTATTCAACATGAATGTTAAACCAAAATCCAAACCAATCCAAACCAACTTTCAATGACAAAAGTTGTGACAGAGAGTTGTTCTTTTCTCAGGAAACAGTGGAAGTGGTGTTTAAAGCAAAATACAACTTTAGACCCATAATTTTTTTTAAGTCCTGCTCCTGCTTTTCACATCCCAGAAAATCATATTTTCCATTATGTGATGTGAGATTTTACATGAGTACTGATCCTGCCATCTAAACTTAAATAATCCTATACTAAAAATAGAAATTAATGTCATTCCAAAAGAGTTCAGAGCTCAAACAGGGAAAGGGATGGATATTGTGAAAGGAAAAGGTGAAGCAGTCATAATAAAATAGTAGGTATTTTAATAAGAGAGCTTAGAAATAGCCACATTTTTATAGATTTGACTAATACATTATTTGGAAAACATTAGTAATGTCCTTGGATGACAGCAATTTAAACACATTAGATCCTTGTTATAACGAAAAAAGGTCCACAAAATTATAGTTGAATGTGAAATTCAGTCTTTAAAAACAAGACTAAACACCTACCAACAAAACAGGATTACGAAATATGTTTGTGACTTTTGAGAACATATGCTGCAACATTGTCTATTAGAGACATCATATCATTAACAAAACATTTAAACTGGAACACAGACTTGGACACATATCAATAAGCTGCCACTGCAATACTTTTAACAGCCCTTTCCGATATAAAAAACTGGAATATCTTACCTTCCAAATCTGTCCTTTTTGTTGAAGTCTGCACCAGTATTTAGCAGAAGATTTAGGCACTCCAAATTCCTATTAAATTAATACACTATTACTTATGATTGCAAACTTTATTTCCTTAATATTGGCCTCTACAAATATCAGAACTGCTACACATGTACATCTCATATGTTAGTTTTAATGGAACTAAACTATAATGTGGAATTTTTGGTATATACATTTCTATATGCAAGAGATTCCATAATTTCTGGACCAAACCAATAGAGAATACGAATTATTTCAAGACCACATATATAAATTTAATTGATACCAAATGGCATGCATAAAGCACAGAAACATGAACCTAATTCAATTAAAAATTCAAATCTTATAAACAAACAAACAATAACATCTGCTTGTCACATGCTTTTGCTACCAGGATTCCAGCACAAAGGCAAGATTTTACTGCATATTTTTTAAGGCCAAATGTAAGTTGAAACATATATATTTTACTTTTTAGTGTAACCAATCTCCAATAACATATGATCATTATAATAGATGTACTATATTGTTTATTGTTTAAACACTGGTTTTGGTAACTTTCCTAAACTGGAGATGAGTGACGGAATGTGTCACAAATTATTTGGCTTTTATATGAAAAAACAGCATTTTAACCTTTATCACTTGCAACAAGGATGTATCTAGCAAGTACTTTTGACTTAGAATGATTACTTAACAGTATTACTTAAACAACATTCAAACAGAAAAATGAAAATATCAATATCATGGAGTTCTTGTGTCCCATAAAGTGTATCATGAAATTTATTACCCAATTCTTCCAGGCAATTTTGAGTAGCTGCTATAGAAAACCTACAATACAATAACAATAATCAATATGGATCACAACTCAAGTGATGAGCAAGTAGTTCTGACTACTTCATCCACCTAAACTCTGGAATTTAATTATTGCTTTTAGTTTATTTAGACTGACCTTTTATTTATGGATTTGGTAAAAACAAATTTCCCAAAGTTGCTGTTCTCTATCTCATGTCCCACAGTGATCTGAGGTGGGCATGCCATCATGAATGCTGTAAATTCTAAAAATTTTATCATCATCCATGGGAATTTAAAAAAAAAAGAATCAGTTCATCCCCAAACATAAAGCTAAAGTAAGGCTGATGATACTTGGACACTGTACTCCAGCAATAACTTATTAAGCTGAACAGTTAATTAATTTTTTGTTTGCAGATAGAATCCATCTTGAAATTATTGTCATGTTTACATAAGTTCCAAAGGAAGAGGGCAGGAAAAAAGGAGAGGAGATAATAGAAAAAAAAGAACAAGAATGATCAACAATTGAAAAAGAAACACTGAATATGAAAGCATAAATGCTTTTTTACACACCCTCCAGCTGCAGCTGCATGAAGACAAGTCCTGCCAAAGTCATCTGGTGTGTCAATGTCAAAACCTACAAAGCAAATATTTTGTAAAATCAGTATGTAACATCACCTTTCACAAAACTGCTGTCATCTGCTGTTAAGAGAAATGCTTGCTAAGCAAACTTAACAGCTATTTGCAGAAGAGCACTCAGGCATCAAAAATTACTTCTTTTGAAACATGTCCTTGCTATTTACAATGTTTTGAAAAACAGGCATTTAAATAAAACTGAAAGGGGTAAGGTAAAAGAAAAGTAGCTGCACTGAGGCTGTGTTGTTTCTCATTCTATTTACCTGCTAATATTTCCGTGCCATTTACTATTAAATATAAGAGACACGCAGGTTATATGAAAATTTAAGAATATGCTAGAATTTATCATTGTTGTGCAGAGATTATTTTTTTTTGGGATGTCAGGATTACAAAATATAGGAGTTACTTAAATTTTCTCCTTGAGTTTAGTGATTTAGTCCCAAAGAAAGAACTTCATTGAGTTGGAGTGATGGCTGCAAATAGCAGTTAATTACAGAGGAGCTCCTTACAGAACACTGTAGTTTTCTCTTCCTTTAAAGGCTTAGCTGTGGAACTTCAAATCCAAGATCACAAGCTTTAACTGTGTCATTCCACATCTAACCATATATTTTGACAGAAAGATTACTATTTCAATCGGGTTTCAAAGATACATTTTTGGTCTGAGAAAACTATTATGCTCTCATGAGAGTTTTGCTCTTGTTAATGTAACTTATTTACTAGATCTGCAGCTGAGGCACCTGGGAATGCTGGCTTTTTTTTTTTCCTTTTAAGAACTTGTTCAACAACAACAAGACCTGTTATTCAAGAACTATTATTTCAAGACTGTTTTCCTACTCAATATCCCCTAAAACAGGTTTTGTATGCACCATCATGCTCTTATCCCATTTCAATAGCGAATGCTCTATAGCAAATAATTTAGGAGAATTTACTAGTTTGGTTTGAAGAATAACCTTTGATGCCTTTCCACATCCCTAAGTTGCTTGTCTACCATCACTACTTGCATATCATTCAGTACTGGAACAAGGCAGATTGGTGACATTTTATTAAGATTTGCACATGAATATTAATGAATTCAAAAATCAGAGATCTTTAATGAACACAAAAGAGACATCTCCCAATCCCAAAAGGACACATACTCTGCACATACCAATCCCCACACCAAGAGCACATCCTAAAAACTGTAAGCAGTATCTAGTCTTTCCAGCCTGAAGGCTGACTCTTCAAGTCTTTATCTGCCCCAGGCTAGATTTGCATCCAAGTTTTCTCAGTTTGTGTAAAAGCCACAGAAATCACTTGCAAGTCCTCCACATGATTTCCTTTGCCATACTGAACCTCCAGTAAGGGTACAGCCAGCTTCACAGCATGTGCAGGAAGGAGAAAGAGACACTATCCCTCATTTTGAACACACCCAATTGAAATATCGTCAAATCTTGGACAGTTCTTTCCTGAAGCGAATCCTCACAAGTTTGCCCATGGCAGGACAGTAAATAAAAAGCCTTACCAGTAGGTAGCTTTAGTTATAACCCTCTAGTTCTTCTCCCAGGCTTCCCTAACTAACAGTATAAAGCTGGAGAAGCAAGTCTTACTCTTTTCCCTAACGTTCTCCTCCCCACATATCTTTTTTTCAAAAAACATTAAGTGTTTTCAGATTAAAACAGAACCATTTAGTTTATTCTTATTCCTCTTCTGTTCCAGAAGCTTCATGTGGATAAATTGACTTTCTCAGAATTGCAATGGTTCAAAGAGCTCAGAATACACATAAGATTCTGGCCAACAGGAGAAGTAATGACATTCCAATATCCACATTTTCAGGGAGGAGTCAAACATCAGAAGAAAAGTGCAGTTTGCATTGCATCTGATTAACAACGTAATACCAATGCAACAGTTTCTTAATATAGTAGTCCACAGAGTCTTCTGAGCTATTAGGTGCCCAGTACAGGAACAGACAGGAAAAGACTGATCTGTATTAAGCTAAAGACATCATGGAATAGAAATTGGATGCTCCATGAAGTAATAAAAAAACCTATCAATCTTTGAAGTTTCATTATGGTCTAAACCAGTCATCCCACCTCTATGGCCAACTTGAAATTCACAAACACAGTATTAATGAAGTGATAAATGCATTATTAAAATTTGGATGAATTTTTTAAAACTTATGTCTGCAAAAGTTTCACTTTAACTATGGACTGTCCATTAAAAAACAAGCATTGGCCCTAGTACTAGTAAACTATAAGAATTTCTATGTATCACTAAATTAAGATTTAATTAAAAGCTATTCTGTGAAATAAAAAATTAAGTACAAAGTACCTTGTAAGAATTTAAAAGAGTATCCTACCTGATGAGAGGAGCTTTCTGCAGCAGTCTGAAAATCCACTTAATGCTGCCAAATGGAGAGGAAACATCCCATGTATACCCCGCCTAAGATACACCATAATCAGGTATCACAGTTTCATTACAATTAAAATAAAACAAACATGATTGTGTGCCAAAGTGCACGTGCATGGTGGGTTCAGCAAACCACCTAATTAGAATACTGAGCTAACTTCACATCTTACACACTTCCTTCCAAGCCATCAGCATGCATTTTCAGTGCAACAGCCTATTAAAACTTTCAGAGCTTTTACTTCAAACACATTACAAAAAACTCTATTTCTCTTTGTTTTGGTACAAATTGTGATAGACTGACCAGCTACTTACAAGTACAACACAGGATAATAAACAAAGTATTTCCTATTGCAAGTTGATGATATTAAAAATTGTACTAGTTCTGTTAACCTAATAAATACAGTTCTAAATTATGTCAGCTTGCATTCATGTCAGTAAAGTTACCTACTTTGCAGTGTCAGCACCACTCGTAATCAGAGTGTTGATTAATAGCTCATGGCCATATCTAGCTGCTATGTGCAAAGGGGTATTTCCATTCTTATCTTCACAGTCTATTTCAGCTCCTATAATAAAGAGTAATTACTTAGCAAGTGTATATCTAGGCACACAGATAACTTTGTTAGAAAAATAGCACTGATGATCATTCAAGCAACATTATTGTCAGTGACTGACTAGTTTGGATTTAAAACCTAATAGATTTCAATAGCAGAGAAAAGCATTTTATTATGTAACCTTATGGGACAAACTCTACAACCTGGGTTATGGAAAACAAATCTATCTATATATACATATATTTCTGCATACTGAAAAATAAATGGTTCATCAGTGTAACTTATCAAACTTTATAAACATATATGCCAGACTCCACCACTATTACTGGACACTGGACGGACATGTGTCCAGTATGTCAGATTCAGCATTGTTACCAATACAAAAGGATAAAAACATCCAAATTGGAAAGCTGATGACAAAAATACTCCTCCCTCCCCCTTTTTACCATTTTGAATGATGGTTTGGGATCTTGAAAATCTACCATGGATTGCTGTCATGTGCAAAGGTGTTTTCCCATCTTTACTCTGGAAAAGGAAAAAAAAAAATCCCGTGTTTACTTATGGCCAGTAACAGCAATTAATCAGATCTGCCAAAAAAACCCCCAAACAACAAAAAGGACATTTCTTCTTTTCTCTCTATACTCCATCCCTAAATCATTTCTATGCACTTTTGCCAGACAGATGCTGGCCATGACAAGTCGGCATGACATGGCAAGCTTTTCACAAGAGCCGCCCTTAGTCACTCTTCCAGCTGCAAATGACAACTCAGGGATGCCCACTCACTCACACTTATGTCCTTAAGATAAAAACTCTCAAGAGGATGATGATAGCACACAAATTCAGAAACAAGCCTCTGTAAAACTCCATCCCTTCCCAAGGCTAAAATAAAACAATGTTTTAAGTTTTTTTTCCTGCAATAAAGTAGCTGTATTTACTGGAGAGGTTTACACATTGTATTAGAAGACAACACATTAAAAAGCTCATGTGTTTCCCGGGAATTTTTGTAAAGTGATGGTTGTAAGCAATTTATCATAAATCACGAGTAATCCTATGGTAGAACTATTAAACCCTACTAGGTACTATAAATTTGAAATGCACATCTTAAATGTGTACTTAGTCATTCACCCAGTAAAGACACCCTTGAAGCAGGCCAACAGTAATGCATAAGGAAACTCCAGTTTTTAACAGCTCAGCCTCAATGCACTTACAAACCTATTTTTTCTGTTGCTATTACTTTGGAACAATTTTCCACTTGTACTTATTACAGGTAATGGGAAAGTTTTACTGTAAAAAAGGAGTTCCTACATATGCACTCAAAAAATTGCAAACATTACACAGAAAATCAAAGGATCCTTTGACAAATGCACATGCATACCACATCTACGTTCACAATGATGCCTTTGAAGAGTATGAAATGCTCACAAAATACAAAGTTAAATTAGACAAAGATGGCAGGGGAATATATGATATGAACATATGTATTGAAACATCACAAACTGATGGTCATATGCAAAAGTGTCTTCCCATCTTTACTCTCCCTTTGGCACCAAATAGACATTGTTCAATGAATGTGATACTGAAAGTCTGCTGGAGACCCTTTTAGGGATGGATATGGATTTTTTCATTGTGTCACTGCCCTGAGCAGCATAACAGTGCAATTATGTGAAACACTGTCTTCTCAGACCTAGACTGAAAGAAACAAATACTTGATAAGGAAAGCCAAGTTATCTCCAGATCTTCCAGGTTTCTTGGACCATAAATAATCAAAAAGACAACATCCACATATCCATAGCAGATGCAAATAAACACAGAAAATTGCATTGAAATCCTCCTGAGGAATTAGACAATCAATTTTAATTCTGTCATCGGAGGCTTTAAGAAAAAGCCAAATAAACACACCACAAGCGACAACTTCCACAGGCAACATCTACGGTTCAATTTTCTTTCATCTTTCTCCCTACAGTTTAGTTCTCGCCTCTTTATCCAATCATTAACAGCCTCTGTGTTGCTTTTAAACAACTGTTAGACATCTGGTAACATTTTTTCCACTCACTTTTATCCTTCTTTAACCTGAAGAATCTATAGAATCTATTAATTTAAAGAGAAATTATCATACAAAATAGGCTTACTGAAGTAACATACGGAAGAATTTCAGGGCTCAGATAAAAGTAGTCTACAGTCTTTCTGGCTGAGACAGTATAAATCTGTATCTCAAAGGAAGGCAAATGAAGAAGAAGAAAATGGAGCTGAAAAAACATAGACCTAATGACTTAGGAATAACCTAAGGTGACAATATTAGAAACTGAAGAGCATTGTAGTTAACCAAGAACCCTCACAAGAAAACTTCAGTAAGATCTTGTAAAGAACAGCAAAATAAGCTACAGAATAGTTTCCCACTTATAACTGAAAAAACACAGTACAAATTTTAGATTTACTTTGTTCAAATTTACTTTAAAATGCACTTAACATAGATTTCTAAGACAATAGATTTTATGAGTGTCTCTCATGTCTAAGAGTCTCAGGTTCCTTTCAAGCCATATAACACAACATGCAATTGTCTGTCAACATATAAACACAGAACAGGTAAAAAATTAAATGAAGACAATTTCCATCTTGAAGCTGAACTGCTAAGTATAGGATTGCATTCAGAGTTCCCTTCTAAGACACTATCACTAGAAAAGGATATACAGGACCAGAACCAGTAGTCAAACATTTCTTTAAGCAATGAAATATCAAGTCTCTATTAGCAAATCAGTATTTCCTGAGATGCCAGGAGATTGGACTACAGAAGCAGGGAGATATCTTCTAAACTTTGCTTACATTTCCTCTTCTTTAAGTCTTGAAAGTCTTCTCTCTAAATATCAAGCTAACTACAGCTGTGTGGTTTAATTAGATGAGGCAGGATCACAGCACATGACAGGACAGATATGAGCTATAATAACTTTTGTTGTCTTCACTGAAACTCAGCTAAATGTGGTAATAGAAATCACCCAAATCTCCTCTATCACTAGAGAAAATACATCCACATAATACTTAGATCATAGCAAATTTGCTAAGAACAGTAATTGCTATCATACAGAAATAATACACAGCACAAGGGGGCTTATTGAGTGATTACTCACATATTAACTGTAGTCATACTACTGAGCTTCACTGAGGGAGAGGAAATGTGGGTCTATCATGTCACAGCATTCCTCTGAATGAAATCTCTCCCCTAGCAACAATTCTGATGTTCTTGTACCATCAATGGAAGTAAAAAACTTTTTCTATTTAGGTCACTGAATTTTCAAGCACCAATGAGGTCCATAAAATAATTAATACTGTCCCATTAAATACTCATTTCAATGTGTTCTTCCATGCATGGAAATCCTGAATAGTGAGGAGGGAGTAGTGCAGTAATGAGCAATACTTATTAAGATTCACTGTTCTACAGTGGATACTGACAAGGCTATGAAAACAAATAGGAAATTATGTCCAGAAGTGATAAAAAGCACATAACATATTTCTGCTATTCTATTATCTTCTTGAGATGAGGCCAGCACTCACAGATGCACAAGAACTTCCCCTCTATCTGCCATTTGCTCTCCCCACTAAGTCATCCACAGCAGGAAGGGATTTAATAGGACTGTCTAGTCTGCATCTAGATTACCATCTATATCCACTCTCTTACCTCTGACATCACAGGAACAGTTGCACAGGGGAAGAAATGATTGAATCAGCCTACACAAGCAATATAATTATGATGAAAAATAGATCTTATAGCCATTTTAAGAACTACTTTGAACTCCAGCCTCAGTATTTGGAAAATGAACAGGCTTGGTTTCAATAAATATTTAGTAAGAACACCCTAATTGCATCTCATTTTAGATCCAGAATTCATTCTTAGTTACACAACATATTCTATTTTTTTTAGGGATTGCTCTCCTGATTAAATCCAAGATTTATCTTTATAGTCCTTTCCAGGGAAGTAGAAGTTGACTTAAAAATTATTTTCTTTGGCATCAGTTCTTGCAATTTTCCACAGTGCAAGTGCTAAGTTTTCATATGCAAAGTAAGATTGTTCACGCCTTCAGGTATAAACTTACAGGCCAAATTCAGTCATACTAGCATAAATCCACAGAAATGTTACTAACAGAATTACAACAGAAACACCTTGATGAGGAAAACAGGGATAAATGCTGTTTTCAAGCCATAATTGCTTAAAATCCCTACGCAGCCCTACTCACTTAATTTTGCCCTTAAGAATTTCGATACGTACAAAATCAACATATTTTAATTACAACCAACCCATGGCTAAAGCTGTTTCTGAAATGAAGCCCTGTCCACTTCTTTATTCCACATCAGAAATATGCACAAAATCACGAAACCTTGCAGCCCTGCATTTAGAACAGCAATTCTTGTCTTGTTAATATTTGTCATAGCATCACAGAAGAGCATGGGTTCAAAGGGACCATCTGGTTCCAACCCTTCTAGCATGGGTAGGGTTCCACTTGACTAAGTAGCTCAAAGCCCCACCCAACCTGGCATTGAACACTTTTAGGGATGGGGCATCCAAAGCTTCTCTGGACAACCTGTTCCCATGTCTCACTACCCTCACAGTAAAGCATTTCTTACTAATATCTAATCTAATCCTACCCTCAAAGTCTGAAGCCATTTCCTCTTGTCCTATAACTTCATGCCCTTGCACGAAGTCCCCCTCCAGCTCTCCTGTAGGCCCCCTTTAGGTACTGGAAGGTGCTATAAATTCTCCTTCATTCTTATTTGTGTGAGTAATACACAAATATAACCATTAGTATATTTAACATAGTGGGATTATTTTCATGGCAGACCACACTTTACTGAAAAATTATGTTTCAAGAATGTAGGACAAAAGTCAGCCAGCCCTGCAACACTGAACAGTCAGTCATATGCACCCTGGGACATTATGCAGAGCAGCAAGCTGGCAACAAAAATAAATGGACTGTGACCTGGATATTTTAGGACAAGTTGGCAATAAACCCTATAACACAGCTCCTTACTTCTGCAGGGCACTTTGGTGATGAATTTTTCCATAACTGAGTTATGTGCATTTTCATTAAATGAGCTGCAAGTCTAAATATATGTAACAGTGAGCAGGAACATATGTTGAAGATTTTTCCACATCAAAGAGCTTATTTTTAAACTACACCTAAATTTTCAGTTGGCTATGAGTTTTGTACAAACCATAGATATAAAATTGTATTTTGGAATTAGGTAGCTGACAATCAGCTTGAATCACTGTAAAAAATCACTGCCTTACATGAACCACAAACCACAAGCTTTTTAACAGAAATGTCAGCTACTTTAACATTAACCTCCTGCACAGACTGTGTTGAAATCTAAGCCTAAACCCATTAAGCAGATTTCTTTTCCATTTATTTTTTCAAGAAATTAAGCAACAGATAATTCTCTTCATACTACAGTTCGGGCCACCAGACATTTTGTCATAATGAACACTTGGACTCTTCATTACATATACCCATTTCCCACTTCCCTCAGTCTAAAACCTGGCAAGACACCAGACATTGCCACTAAATATTTCTGAACACGGTTAAGTTTTCATTACTAAATGTAATGTAAAAATCAGCATAATACAAACCAGAAGGTCTTACATCTTTCTCACACATTTCAAGACCTTACCCTATACACTGGAAAAGAAAATAGAAGATACAGGTTTAACTTCTACTTTCAACAAGGCTGGATTCTAAGGAATATTCTGCAGTCAAAGACTTGTGTTCACAGATGTAAAATGTATATTGACTCTGCTCACACAATTTTTCAGGAGTAATTAAAACACCAGTTGTTTAAGACTCTCCATTGGCCTGATTTTTTATATTTGTATTTTTAACAAACTCTTCCCAAATCTCCCTGATTGATCAGATTCTAAGATCATACATTATCACCTCTTCAACTGCTCCAGCAATTAGCCAGGTCATATACATTTCCCTGAAATATCCTTGATTTTCCTCATATTACTTATAAATAAGAAAAACATGTACTTTTGCATTTTTTTTCAAATTATTTCCTCTTATATGGCTAGACTAGGGAAAACAAAGCATACAGAATTCTGACATTTAAATGTAATTGAAACTGACCAGACAATACTGACATTTTTCTTCATCCTTTTGGGCTACATAATACATCCCATTGAGATTTCCAAATCCAGATCAAGTTTCTTGAGGCATACTGGCTCACTTCTACCACAGTGCTTTTCAAACAAATGCTACATCCATGAGTGGGAATCTTTCCATGTCATCAAAACAAGAATTTTTGAAAACACTATCTCTGATAAAGATGTATAGCATTTTGAAGTGTGAACAGATAGCTTTGGAGACACCTACCTTTATATTTACATCTGCTCCATTGCAGACCAAGAGCTCTAAACACAATGCTCCATGTGTTGACGCAGCAGCGAAGTGCAAAGGTGTAAACCCCTTCTCATTCACTTGATTGACATTAGCACCACAGTCTATGAGTTCATTCACTACAACATCTTGCCCATTGTAACAAGCTACATGGAGAGGAGTATTTCCATAGGCATTTGGCTCATTCATCTTTAAGAGAAAAAAAAACCCCAAGATTATTTAGTAGGCAAAAAGCTGTACTTAATGCAGCCTTTACTTCTAACAAATAAAAATCTCATGTCATGACATTATGTTTTGGAACGCTTCAAAAACCAGAAATTAAAAGAAAGTTTTGGATATAGCATTGTGATTGAGATCTGTGTCCTGGGGAAGAGTATGATTGCTTTTAAAGCCAGCCAACCTCCTCCAATTGTCTCCACACCAGTTTCCTGTATGCAACTTAAGAGAAACTACATGTGCCAAAAATATCAACTGTGGCAATTTGCACAGATGCTACACACAAAGCATAGCACAGACCTGTATAAAAGCAGCATTGCAAGTTTTCATTAAAAACAGAGGTCAAAGAGCCTTTGTGTGTGTGTGTGTGTGTGTGTGCACATAGAGAAACAGAATTTCTTCTACACAACATGACACCGAATTCTGATCTACTTCTCAATAATAGAGCTTGAGTTGCAATCTCCAGCCTTGCAAGACTGTGATTCACAATGTAGATATCTTACACAGTTTCACAGCTTACTGGTAACACACTTTCTACAGGCAGGTACTGTAGAACCTTTTAATTTATTTCACAGTATCAATATGGCCTCACTTACTGCACTATTGAAGTTTCTCTAAATTTTTAGTATTATCTAAAATTTACATCATGTAGGAAATTCAGTTCCATGTATATTTTACCAAGTGACACAAAAGCATTTGATTTCCTGCACTTCAAAAATTACTGTGTGGCAAAGCCAGGATCAGAATTCCTATTTCCTGACTTCCAGTCCAATGAAATAAGAGCAAGAAATATCAAATAAACAAAAAGCTGTACTAAATACACATTTATTTTTAAATTATTGTGCAAAATCTGCAAGGATCTTAAGGAGGTTTTCTTTTAATGCAGAAATGAGGGTTTATAAAAGAAAAAGTAGCATTTTCAGAGATCTCCCTTCACACACTTTCACCATATCCTAACCTGTCCCTAAATAAACAGTGTGCTACAGTACTAACAAGAGCATTTAAAAAAAATTTTAAAAATATTTTCCATTTAATTTTGTTTTTTCCTTACATCAACTCCAAGATCCAGAAGATATTTGACTACACTAATCATCCCACTAGATGCTGCAGCATGTAAGGGTGTATATGATTTCTTGTCTTTACATGTCACTTCAGCTGTATGGGTCACGAGCAATTTCACAACTTCAATATGACCTACAAGAATAAAGACAAATAAAATGAAGCACCATATGTTATTAACCAATACAGGTTTGCAAACTTAATTCTACAACTGTTGTAACATGATCAAGACATTATTTCTTTGGCCCTAACAAGAAAAACAAATAATTGTTCTTGTTTTCTAATTCTACATGAACTATAAAAGCAACACAAAATAATCATCTCCACCCAACAATCATAGCATTTACGCTGTAAAAATAAATTTGTTTACTCAAAACACAATCCTGTATTCTGCTTAAAAAGAACAGGGTTTTTTTGAAGACTTGAGAACTAGAGAAGCAAGTAACTTTGTGATTATTAAATATTTACCAAAAACTTACATTAACAACTTGAGAGACAATGAGACTATCAATCTTCCACTGGCACCCCAATTCCATTAATACTTTTGAATCACAGGCAGAAACTTTGAAAAATTGACGCAAACACAAAAAGAAGAAAATACTCTGCTTTTATATTAAAATATATCCCTCCAACCCAACTCCATTTACCCACAAAGCATTTAAAATGTTAAGCCATATCATACAGGATTTAGTAAAGCTGTATTTTCAAGACTGACTCAGATGGTCTTTGAGGAACCGCAGGCTTTTAAAAGCATCAACTGCTCTCCTAACACAATGGAAGGAGAGTAAGAGTAAGAATAAGAGGTGGGATAATGAGGAAGGCATGATATGGGGGAAGTTCCAGGTGGAAGAGAGAAGAGAGGGCAGGGAGCCCACCCTGAAGTGGTGGGCAGTACTCTCACTGCCAGCTTTGGTCCAGGGACTCCAACACCAACACCCACCCCTGCTGCTAAGGGCAATGAGCTTTCCCCTTCCATGCCCACATGCTCCTCCTCTGCTCGTAGGCACTTGTGACACTGCCTTTTAAGAAGTCATGAAAATGGGGTAACCAAATATTTTTTATTCTTGTTCCATTGTTAATTTAACTGCCAAACAATTCATCACTGAAAGCATGTGGATAGTCATGACAAAGACTGCAGAATAAAGAAATATATGACTTCGACAGACCACAATACACTCAGTGCTTTACCTTTTTAAATGACCCATACAGACACATGTGAGACTCTATTTTACCTTTCAAGTGACACCCTTTCCTTAGTTAAAGAAGTGGTGAGGGACACACTGAATACGTATTTTTATACTTATCCAGTCAGACATCTAAGTAGAAAGTATCAAATCCAGCTTTCCCTTTAGGTGCCTCACAAAGAGTGTGGGTCTTTGTTTTTTAAGCAGTTAAGAGAATTTGCAAAAGTTTGAATAAGAAGTACCTGCCTGAAGGAGTACAGACAAAGCTATTTCCATAAGCATTCAGACACTGATACTTATTTTATGCTGTGTACCCAGCAGCACACAAAACACCATTTCATCTAGCTATACCAGCCAAAACCACAAGACTTTACCAGTACGATGTGAAGTGCTGCAATAATACTTCACTTCTTAATTACCTCAGCTTAGTAGGAAAGAAGGGAAAGGGGAATGCAAACACAAGACTCATCTTTTGACCCAAATACAATGGGGACAAGAATTAAAAGAAGCCCTACAGGAGAGACAGCAGTACAGAAGATATAGAAAGCAGTGAAAGGAGTAGAGACAGTGAACAGAACAGTAGCAGAAAAACTTTCAAAGAGAAGATAAAAAGCCAAAAAAACACCCCTGACCTGCACTGAAAAGGCAAGCAGCGATCAGTGGAAGACTCTCAAACAGAAGAGCAAGGTACTTGATGTGAGAAGTGCTGCAGAGACATCCCGGTGCACCAGTGAGGGCAACACCAGCACACAGGATTGCAAATCCATTGCAGTCACAGCTTTGCAGCTGGACAGCAATGGAGCCGGGTGAAAAGCAGGAAGGAAGCAAAACAATGGATATAACCCTAGAAAGTTATTTATAGTAGAGTGACGAAAAGCATGACTTTTTTATTAATGGTCAGTTTTACATGGTGGAAAAGTTTTTAAGGTTTTCTCCAAACAATTGAAGCAATGTACAATGGCTCTAAATTGTGAGAGAAAATGTCATAATTATTTTTACTTTAATTGAAGACTTTCAAATGCTTTTTCTTCTCTATTGTCTACAAGGAAATTTGGGTAGATTGACATCAGGTACATTACATTTTTCCTGCCCGAAGTGTTCATTAAGAGAGTTGCCTGTAAATAGTCTACAAAATGGCACTGATTGAAGTTGGAATAAATGTAGCTTATCTGCAAAACAGAGTAACTGTCTCATGTAGTCAAGCACAAGACAGAAGGTGTCTCTGGCCTCTAACTGACACTTGTCAGTTCTCTGAAGTTTCATGTACAAGTTGCATTCAACAAAAATTTGCAAATAACCACATTCAATAGGGTGGCTGGACAGACTGCCACAGACATTTCTTTGCAGATATAAGCACATTAAAAACACTAATGCAAAATATTGAAAGAATATTAGATCAATAATGAAGTCTGTTCTTAACTTCCAGGGTTTTAAGTACTGGTATCAATACTTGAAGTGCAATCTCACTCAGCTTCAAATATTAAATTAAGAGCATTATTGCTGTGCAGATCACTTTGTAATTGAATGGCACATTCAATTCTTCGCAAGCCTGATAAAAGGAAAGGAAGAACACTACTCTGACAGTATTGCCAGGGCATTGATCAGGACCATGAGGACAATAATTATCCTGGCATAAGAATGGTGAGGCAAGAACTTGTCGTTTCAGAGATTACATATTCTTTGAAAATAAATCCCTAAGGATGATGTAATGAACCTCTTTTTCAGGTGCCCCTTTTATTAACTGCTTAATTTTTATTTAGCATTTCTGCAAAACTTTTCATCTGTGACTAGACTTGGTGACTGAAGAATATAGCTCCTCCTTTTTAAAGGACAAAACTACTTACCTTACCTTTTGTTTTCCAACAATTTGATTTTCCTCACCACAAAACAGACACTTACAAGGCAATTTGAGCTACACTATTAATGTTTTTTGGCAGACACAGATGACCTCAATGCTTACAATGAAAATATTTTTTCACAGAAATATGTCAAACCACTAAACATAAGACAATTTTTTTATTACTACAGTATTAGCTGACTGAAATATGTACATACCCATATATGCTGCCCAATGTATAGCTCGTCTGTCTTTCTTGTCAAATGCATTAATATTGGCCCCTCTAGACAACAGTAAGCTGACCATCTGAGATAAAGAAAAAGAACAGAAATCTTCTATTCATGATGGAAAAAAACTTTGCTTCAACAGAGAAAGCCATGGAAGAAAACAAACATTTATGCGTTTTCAGAGGATTTAAATGTGTTGGGTTTTGAACATTCCCCAAGTTTAAAAAAACTGGCTGTCACAATGAAGTAACTGTAAGGAACACAAAACTTGATGCTAACAGAAACACTTCTCAGTTAAATATTGCAAAGCCATGAAATCTTTTAAATCCTCAGGTTATTACTAAGGGACTAATGAGTCAGAGCTTATTACATATTCCCTCTACATTTCATTCACAACATACTCACTATGTTTGCTATTCACTGAACAGAAAAATATCCTGGCTTTTTCATTTTGAATTTACCTGTTAGTAATTTAACTCCACTTAACTCGACATATTAGCTTCTGTCACAAGAAAAGTGAACGCTTTTAGTGTATAAACTTTTAATTGAATGATGTAACATTTATTTTCCACAACTTTTCTGCATAGAGATACATATGGAAAACAAATTAAAAGACAAAATAGGGGTTGAGGATTTTTGAGGGAATGGGGGAGCAATGGTTTTAAACTCAGAAATGGAACACCAAAAACATGAGGTACAGAGTGATGAATGGAAAACAAGAAAATCAACTTTTACCTCAACATGTCCACTGAAGGCTGCATGATGCAATGCAGTTCTGCCTGCTCGATCAGACACATTTACATTGCTTAGGAGAGGCACCAAAGCTTCAGCGCACTTCACAGCTTTGTTTGCAGCTGCTATGTGTAGGGGTGTCTGCCAGTTTTTATCACGAGCATTGACATCTGCTGAATGCTTTAACAACACCTGAACAGCATCCTGGAAGCATTTAGAAAAAAAACCAAGTCACTTAGTGAAGATCAGAAATGACAGCCTCGGATTTAAGGACAGTACAGTGGAAAACAACTCTTTACAATTCGTTCATTTGCAAACTTAATCTTCGGGACACTTTAGGATCTGTACTTTATCTTAAATTCAAACTTGTGGATATTCTCAAGGAAGTGAATAATTTAACCAAATCAACCACTTCCAGGACTTCTATCCAGTTCTTTAAGCCACATGAAAAATTGTTTTGTCATCACAACTGATTTCCAAAGTTTAATAAACCATCCTAGGATTTCTTCTGTTAGTGGAATCCTTAGCCAAGGTTAGTGAAGTACAATGAACTGATAATGAATTTCCATCAATCTGCCAAGCAGATTGTCCAAGTCTACAAACAGCAAAGCAGAGATTTTTAAATGTACATTTAGAGAACCACAAATAAAAGTGCACAGTCACAAAAAAGTTTCAACATACACTGTTGCAAAACTCCTGAAAACCATTTTAAAATATTGCACTGAATTCCATCTCTCAAAATGATTATTCATTTCATTTTGTTAGAAGTACAAGCTGTGAAAATTTGACAAATAAGACTGTAATTCTTAGAGCAAGATAAACAAATCCCATTAAAATATGCGCACACAATTGGAATGCATAAAAAAATAAATGTGTTGGCAGTATCAACACGATGATGAATATTGCATTCTGCATCAGCTGTGTGACCTTCCCACGATTCACTAATTGCTTTTGCTGACTGCCAGCTCAGTCACTGAGCACACAAATAATTGATTACCACTTTGAACTTCAAACATGTTACCACAAATTGTTACTAGAGATTCTGAATTACACTGTGGTACAATAGCAAGGTGTGCAGGCAGAATGCTAAGTCACTATTAAACCTATTTCTATTAGAATAAATCATATTTAAAATGCTGAAATTTTTCATACTGTAAATAAAAAAATAGGAACAAACACAAAAGTGAAAATACTGCATCACAGACTTGTAATTTAATGAGAAAATTGAATAGGTCTTCTCTGAGAAACTGAAGCAGATGTAGTACTTTCAAAAACTAATTATCTAATTGTCCTTTTTAACCTAAATATTAAGAAATACCATATCAGAACAAGGAAATTTCAGAACAGCTGTTACCCCTTTTGCAGAAGGAAGCACCACAATATTAGTAATGAATCTCATTTTTATGTGCGTTTGCATTAATGAATTTCATGACTGAATCTCCTAGGTTGTTTTGTTTTTTTCTACTTTGCAACATACAGCAGGCACACATAAATAAAAATGTGACTGCCTTGACATGAAGCTGCCTCAACTTGTGCAGCTGACAGCCAAATCCATAATTCCAGCTATTTCTTAAGTTTCAAGGTCCTTGTTTAATTGCAGCTTTCCTTACTTCGAGAGTCCAGATGTTTTACTGAAATCATTATCCAGTTTTTCATTACAGCTTTCCATCCAATGCCCCAACCAATACAGGGCTGTCAGCTAGAACAGTGCCTACACGTATCAGCCCTGTATATGGGCTCCCATGACTCAGTGTGTTTATAAATAGAGAATTCTGACAAGTGTCTATCAAGCATCTGACCAGTTAACCTGTCTTGTTTGCCTCTGACTAATATTTTGTTTAAAACAAACTATGACCATGGTTGCATTTCTTGAAGTTATCACTTAAACCCAGTGTGTTTGCAGCACTCCTCTGCCTCTGCAAGCATTACTGATGTGGAGAGCTTTTATTATTTCTCAGCTCTGAAGAATGCAGCATTTGGTGCTTTGGTCAGCTCCCAAAGGAGCAGCCTAAAAATATCTCAAGAACAAATAGCATTTGGGAATAAGGCGCCCTTGAAGATTCATTTTCAAACACTGTTTTTTTGAATAACATGATCTCTACATAACTTTGCTATTAATGCTAGTGACAAAATACTGCAATTTATCAAGGGAATTCAAAAGAAAAAACTGAAACAAGGCTTGTTTAGATAGCTCATGGATCAAACACTTGAAGTTCAATGCTTGTCAAAATTAAAATATTCAATTCTATCTTCCCAAACAAAAATTTACTAATAAAAACCTTTATTTGAAACGTACTGAAATAAGCATCAATTTGATTCAGGATCTCAAAGGAGATAGTTTTGCATAAACTCTTCCATATAACAAGCTCAGCATTTCTCTGTTTGTTTTGATCTTTTACAGGCATTTGAATTTTTTATTAGGACAACTGCCACAGAGAAACAATAACCAAGTAATTTCTTGCATTATGATATTCTCACGACTGTATAACTGGTAGACTTCAAGAAACAGTCAACATTCCACTTAAAATTGTAAAGTGATATTCAATACTATTAATTAATGACTTAAAAAAAAAAAGACACTGGCAGGTCTTTAATAAAACCATTTATTTCTTCAATGCCTGAACACACAAACATGTAAAGAAATATGAAGTTATGCAAAGAATGTGCTGAAAAAAAATCTTCATTCACCTGTACTTGCCTCATGCTGAACTATTCTGGTTACCTTAAGAAAAGTAAACTGGACTTGAGAACACTGCATGCAGACTCCTCTGCTAGGGAAGTCACAGGCAACAAAGCTGAGAACTCAAAGTTTTAGTTTTCCCCCTTTCTTACTGCTTAAGCAATAGATACACATATATACATACCCTCAAAAGGCCAAAAAAACCCATTGCAAAAATGTTCTCCAATTCCAAACGTTCAGATTAGCATCACTTTTTAAAAAATGAACAATGGCCAGAAGATAATTTGAGATGTCTTATTTTAACACAAAGTAGCCAAAATGATTAACATACCTCACTACAAGATGCTACAGCTCTGTGTAAAGGAGTCAACCATTTGTTGTCTTTGGCATTAACTCTAGCTCCTGCAACAAAAAATAAAAACAACAGAAATTCAAAAGATATTTACAGAATGACTGAAATATTTACAAGAACAGAGACAGAACTATTTATTTATTCTAGCAAAATGAATTTACTTATTCTAGGCACTTCTTCACATTTTTCTTGTAAAAAATGAAAACAAATCTTTTGTCCAGCTGAAGTCAACCCTTTGAGGAAATTCTTTTAACACTATACCAACAAGATTCTTCCACATCAAAATATACTCATATTTTTACACTAGGTCATCCTCTATAATCTTTTGCCCTTCTAAAGCCACAAAAAAGGCTGCTGTGTAGGAAAGATGAACTCCTTGCCTTCACACAGCAACAAAAATCTCAGTTTCCCATTACAATTTAAATTCTCCATGAAAATACAGAAAGAGGCTGCATTTACTTCCCATGCCTACAGCTTCCTGGTGGTTGCCATGTCTGATGGTACATAGAATGAGGATGATTCTTCTACTGGGATTTACTTTGGGAACAAATTGTCACTACTTCAGCAGGTCACCTAGCCCACCCCAGGACGTCCTGGTCCTCCCTTCATGAAAGAGACTAACAGCCACACCTCTCTACTTCTAAAAGCACACTCAAGGAACAGCTGTCCCTGACCCCAGGAAATAAAGTTGCACAAACATCTCTGAGGCACACAAGCCTGGGTTTAGATTTTAATTTTTTTCTTAATAATAAAGGGAAAGAAGGATTTGGAAACTTCTTTCCCCTGAAGGAAGCAGCTGAACTACAACTTAACTTCCAGTGAACTCCAATGAACAAGAAACCTAATGATTAAATTTAATAATTTAATCTCTTACTGTTACACACACATATATAAAGCTTTGTAGGATATTTATACCCTGATTAAAACTTACCCAAAAACTTATCTTTATTTCAAAACTTCTGAAATTCTACAGAGGTAGCTGAGACAAAATCCTACATTTTTGAAAAAAAGATTTCGGAAATAGTCTTGGAAAGAATCACACAGTAACATTTATGCTATATGACCAGAGCTGATTAACATCTCAAGCTAAAAATAATACTGGCATGTCAGAACCAACTGCAGTTTTCTCTATGCAAAGAACAGAACAGTATGAAAGGCCAGTAAGACACAAGATGCCAAAAAAAGTGGCTGGTCAAGTCATGATATTCAACTGACAGACTGGGTATTTTGATCCAAGGTCTGCATTAGCCAAGAAGTCTCTCCCAGCCCACCTGATTAAGAAACACAGCAGTGCATACAAAATCATGGCTATATATACTAAGCAACCCAAATATCTGAAGTCAATTGCCTTTTCTAATCAATCCATGCCTTTCAGTCATAAGAACAGAACACGGAACTTCACACAGGATCCAAACTTCCAATTTGATCCTAGGTCCTCCATGCACTGGACAGAGACTGAAGTCTAACTGCTGGCTACAATTTCAGAGATTTCCATCTTTCCTTATCTAAATTTCTGAATAGGATGTCATCCTATTTTCCTAAGTGCAAAAGTTTACAAAAAATAGACTAATAAATAGGAAAGAAAGTCCAAGCCTATTTGAAGGAAACGTCCACAGTCTAACAGAAGTTTAGGATATACCACAAGTTTTGTCACAGATCCTAAGGACTCAGTGGTGCACTGCAACACACCATGTGCCTTAGCAGACTGTACTATATCAAGTCTGGCAGAGACTCAAGCAAAGAAAGAATCTGAGTATTCTAGAAGTCACTAGAAATGCCTGAAGATTTTTGGCAATCCTTCCCAAAAGACAAGAAGTGATGAATAACATCACAAATATAATGAAGTAATGATTGGTAAGTGAGAATGTAATCAATATATTTCAAAAGTATCTGTAATTCTTGATTATTTTCCAAGTAATTGTTGCCCACATCTTGTTTTTGGCAGATGAGACAAAAACAAGAGCCAAAATTGTACTCCAAGCTCCACCTGACTTCACATCCAGTCAACAACCAAGGAATAGAGACTTTCATAGTCTGATTTCTATCTCTAACTTTAGGATACAAACGTCTTTAAAGTATTTAAAGGAACTTGAGTGAGTTACTAAGTCATTAATTACTATCTTGATTTTCCTGAGGAAAATGCATTTGCAAGACTTGGGGTCAAGTCAAATCCATCCAGGTAATAAAGTCCAAGATATGAAAAGCAACATGCCCATCAGAAGAGAAGAAATGCACGTTTCCATTCCAAAAAAGCAGCAGTTACCTGAGCTCTGGCTGAAAGTGAAAATGTGCTTAGAGTCCAAGCAGTGTTTATGTGTTCAGATTTCACTGACATTTCTGGTACTTCTAACATACAGCCTAAAAACTACACCAGAAGAGAGAAGGAAGAAATAAATACAAAAAGATACTGTACAAAATGTTTTCACAATGATAAGTTCATCATACTTGCTAAGACTAGAAGAAAAGAATATGTGAAAGTAAGAAAGAAAATCAGCATTGCCCAGAGAAATGTCTAAGGATATTTGAAATTATATCTAAAAGTAACACAGTCCTCTTAAAAGAACAAAAATCAACATAGCAAATGGACTCCATTCTATAAGTGGTCTTCCACCCAAAGAAACAAGGATGCCTAGGTCTAGCACATTAGAACAGTGTAAAATACAGATACTAAAATAAGTTACCTTTTCAAATAGACAAAAAAAATGTAGATTATCTGACACAAGAAAAGCCAAAGCTGACTTTTGATAACAAATCTGAATCTCTGATGAATTTACTTAAGAAAGAACCACCAAGCTTGTTGTTTCTTTTCACAACAAAACTCCTAAAGAAGTTGCAAAATTGTTATATTGAAAGAAATTTTTAAAGCAATAATCAGAATAAATGTACTACCAAAAACCACACATGCAGTATTAATGTGGGGACTGGGAGATCTACAGCTTTAGATACATTAAGCAAAATAACATTTTTAAATTAATGGAGAGATACTTTGCCCTTAAATTTCTCCAAGAAGCCATGCTGCAGAGAATCATTTAGATTTCATAAAGGAGCTTCTCCAAACAGCCTTGTATCTGAGGACATAATCCTCCTCTAGGCTGTTCTTTACTGCTGATGATTTGGGGAAAACATCATTGTTCTGTCCTGACCCTTCATGGGCTCCCTCAAACCCCTCACAGTCCTACCATGCAACAGTGAGGGAGTTTAGAGCCTTGATCATCTGAGGTAAACGCTCTACTCCAGATCACTGCAAATAAATGTTACAAAAATATTACACCTCTACTGAACAACTTTTGCTTTAAATTATTGCCTCACAGAGAATCTGAACACGTGTATGTGTATAACAGACCACACAGCACTGCCAATGTAATGCTATCCCTGTGAAGCTCAACCTGCTGACATGTTAACCAGGGCATTTCTCACATTTCAAATGCCAGCTATGAGCAGTTTGCTCTTTCAAAGCACACTACAGTGTATCTTAATTCTCCATGGGCAAAACCAAAATAAAAAACAACCCTAACAAATCACTGTTCTCCCCTCTCCCTGCCTCTGTCCCTTGGATCTTCCAGATTCCAAGGGCCTGGTCTTAACATGTTTATTAAAACTTCTCATTTGTTTACTGTAAAATTTCTTATATTTAAATTGTTTTAATGCCATAGAGTTTTCAGGAAAACGATTAGGGTTCTTGTCAGAGCAATCACAATGCTGGAACACAAATATTCAACTTGAACTGAAGAACTAACCATGTAAATGACCCTCCCCTAAACAGCACCTTCCAAACAAAGCAAATTATTCTTCCATGTTGGTTCACTAAGCCAAAACATTAAACAAGATCACCCCTTTCATCACTAATTTTACTAGTGCAGTCCAGTAAGTTTACACATCTAGGCAAATACAAAAACAGGACACTTGCTCTGCAAAAGGTGGGGTAAGGAGAGGGAATGAGAGAGAATTACATAATTTTCTTCCCTTGTCCCTGAATCTCACATCTCATCTTGCCAAGTTGTACTCACAAAACTGACAATTAGAAAGACATGTTTTATTTAAGAAATAAAGTACAGAAGCTACTAAAAAGCTCTGTGATGCCTACTTCTAGCAAATTCATGTTTCAAGAGACACATTTTCTAATTGAACACATGCACTGACTTACAGAATGATCCTGGAGGGTTTACTTCTACCAGTCCACGTGTGGAATTTGCACATTTCAATGTGCTATTAGCCACCAATTCCTGGACATATGTTTATGCATACTTGGTGTCCACATCCTCACATTCCAGTAAGAGCTAGAATCTCAACCATCTCTTAGAAAGAGAGACAAGGAACGACTGGGCAGGAAATGCTGCAAGATACAACCACACATCTCTTCCTTCACTCATAAACTGCCACACAACTCTTACACTGCCCTGTCTCACACCACCTCTGTGCTCCTCTCACAAAAACTCTTGCTGTGACACTCCTCCACAGCTCCTCTGCACCAGAACTCTTCCTATTTGGAAATGTCCTCAGAAGACTAATGAATGCAGTGGCTGAATTACTTATGCGTCACTAGTTGGAAATAGATTAAGAAATACAACAGAACTGACAAGACTTTTTCATCTTTGTTCACAGTACTGACTTAAGTACTCAATTGCCTTCCACTGTTCTGTTTGCAGTCCGTATTTTTAGACTCTCAAGGATGGTATTTTCCTTTGTTATTGTACAAGATGTGCTAGTGACTGAGCAATATCATAACATAAGCAAAGAAAGCAAAAGTGTTTTCATTCAATTATGCAATACAGACACCCCATGTTTGGTCTTTGAAGTTCTAAAATGTCTATTTAGGAGTAAAAAAATCCCCATAAGATCTTTATAGAGTGCATTTAAGAAAGTAACAAACATTGTCTTAAAAACTAGTATACTGAAATAATTTAATATTATCTTTGGAGAAATTAGGAAGATCTCCAGTATAACTCACTGAGAGTAACCACTAGTCCTACTGTAATTAGATTATACTTAATTAATTTCCCAACAGCTAGTAATAGGTTCAGAAATTCTTCTTTTTGAACGATCCACTTTCTTATCTAGCAACAATGATCTCAGAAGTACTTAAACTGGAAAGCAGAAATTCTCAGTCTATACTGAGGAATAAATAGATAGAGATGAAAACTTTTCCTAAGATAGAAAAATATGCAAACAAACAGTCAGGAGGAACTACAGAAGTTTTGAAAGAATATTTGAGATATGAATTGTAATAATCAGTAAGAGAAATTGACTGTAATTTCCTGTTGAAAACTTGGATACTTGGAAGATCATTTCTGCAAAAATAATGAAAAAGGCCTTATGGAGAGAAAGTTTTTTGCTATTTAAAAGCTAAA
Organism: Turdus rufiventris; assembly: GCA_013186435.1. NCBI lineage: Eukaryota > Metazoa > Chordata > Aves > Passeriformes > Turdidae > Turdus > Turdus rufiventris. The sequence continues at coordinate 3,347,987 of PYHW01009859.1, forward strand.
TGCACAGCAGAAGATCTATAGAAGAGTGGAAAAATCCAAGAGCAACAGGTCTGGAATCTTTTGTCCAGACAGAATGAGGCCTCAAGAACAGTTTTGATTTTTGTTTCTTAAGAAACAAACAAACAAAACCACTCCCAAACCCTGAAACACCACCAGAAAACAAATACACATGGAGACACACTGGCAAGCTACTCAAGCTACTGAACAGTTCTATCTTTTCCTGAGTCAGCTTAACTTTTTCTCTCAAAGAACATCAGAGCTACATCCTTCACAGCAACTGACTTTCACTGCTGCCAGGGTGAAGTTAGGCCAGCTTGGAAAAGAAAAAATCAGCCAATATCGCTGTCAAAGGAAGAGGAAGCGGCTGAGAGATACAGTGAGTGTCAAAGGGGGCCCTGTGAAACGCCCTGAGCATTGGGTGCATCTGCAATCCAAACAAAGGGAGCTTCATTCGGCTGGGACTGAGGCAGCAAGAGCCTTTCATCAGCTGAGCTGTGTGACTGCCATGGCATGGACTTCTAATACTCACAGACTCCTAATTAGATGAAAGAAACACAGGTAGAGTGGTGTAACACTGAAGGGTCTTTACTATCTTCCAAAATCTCTTATTACTACAGTGGCAGTTTTCCAGCATCAGCACGGTTCTTAAATTTTCCAGCTGACCCAGAGGAAACAAAAACTTGTGGGCTGCCAAACCTTAACGAGATTGAGTTTGACCACACTCATGTAACACTGAGCTTCATGCAGAGAAAATGTTGGGTTAAGCAAACAGCAATGTGTTGTGTTAGTGTTTAAGCATCAGTGCAATACAGTAACTAAATCTATTCAGAAGAAAACAACAGACAATTCAGATGTTGATTTTTGTGAATTACACTGATTTCAGTGAAAGCAATAATCATCTCCATGGTATTTTTAGAAAATAAATGGGAAAAGTTAGTAATCAAAAGAATACATTCAGTGATCCCACTAATCTGTTCTGCTTTTCACATGACACTTCCTGGCACAGCAGACCCTGATGGTATTAAAAATCCTAGGACAGCTGGAAAGAATGATTTTTTTATAAAGCAAGAAGCCTCTCCAGAACAGTTTCATATGCCAGACTTAAATAAGGGTTTGATTTTTTAAATCAGAACTTCTTGGAAAGAACAAAAAGCTGGACATTTGGTTAATTAAGATTTAACTATTATACTTCTCTACTTTTCAGTAGTTTGCCATCATTTACACTCTTAAAGTCAGTACAATTATGCGAAGTAGACAGATGTATTTGTGCACCAGGATGCAGAGCTGTACAAAGGTCATAAAAATGCAACTGTGATAAGTGTTACTATTCTTTCCAGAGTAAGACAAAAAGGGAAATGCTTCTAAAATTATGATTCTTAAGTGACTAAAATCTAAATTTCTTTTCTATCCTTTCTGGATGCTATAAATAATCTTCATGCCTCCTCTTGGTCACCTCCCTACATAACAAATCTAGGAATGCTAATTGCTTATCAAGCTACAATCCAGAAGTGAGAGATTATTTGAAAATTTAGACTTCCACAAACCACAGCAGTATGAAAAAATGTTGGTAAGACATTCACATCCTCTTGGGACAAGTTGATTAGTGTTCAGTGTCTCAAAATAAAACCCGAAAGGCAATTTAATGTCCAGGCCCAAAATGGAGTCAGTAAAACAATCATCTTGGTGTTTGGAGCCTGTATCCAAACCATCACCTTAGATTCCTTGTCAAGATGGATGACACTAGGAAAGGTCAAAGGCCAACCTTAAGATTTAGTCAAAAAATATCTCAAGAATTCAACAACTAAGTAAGAATACTCTTGAGACTGAAAACTTACTCTAAAAAAGTCTGCAAAAGGACTGAATCAGTTATACCTTCAGGATGTTCAATCTGGGTTACTTAGGTCTGTAGCAAAGTAATATAAGGACACTGTGACTGCAAGATGTGATCCACAATACATATTTGAAAGCAGTGTGGATCCCCTGGAGCAGGATGAAAACGACATTCCAATAAAATTTAAAAACCTATGTGTAAGTAGTCTATAATAACACTTAAATAACAGAGAATAATGAGAAACAATCAAGAGCCACTGAATAGTGGAAAGATTAATACTGACTTCAGTAATTTTGAGGTCCAGTTTGAAGAAAGAATAAAAACATCAAAGCAAACATTTGTTTTTCTATTTGTAGAATAGTTTGCACAGCAGGAAAATTGTAAAGTGGGTCCTAGTAACATTCCAGCAAAGCTGTGTTAGAGGACATTACAAGTTGCAAAAACAAGCTTTCACAAGGTGAGAAATGTTAGGATGAAGGTAGTCAACACTTAATTCAATCCCTTGTGCAGGTATGTTACAATGGGTCAGTTAAAGCCACATACCCAATTTTTACATGCAAATTTACTCCACAGAGAAGATGGTTGCACAGAAATGCAATTTATTCAACAAACCACTTTCCTTAATTTTAAAAATGAGGTCTTGCAACACAACAAACAGTTTTCAAGCCTTGCTGTGCTAACAGATGTTCTTTATTTTCACCCTAATGCTCATCTATTATGACAAAATGTAACATTATACCTCTGTCTCAAAGGAGAGATTTGATTTCCAGCTGAAACACAACAGATGAATTTTCCTTTATGAAATGGAGAGGATAAATACACTTAACCTTTGTCCCCCACCTTTCAATTAAGAGAGCTGAAAGACAAATCAAGCTTGTGCATTTTAAGACATCTAGACCTGAATTCTCTGAGAAGCAGCTGGCTCAGCAATTCTGATACAGCTGAGTGCTCATACTTCACCAACCACAAAGATTTTTAATCCAGCATTCATAAATGAGGAAGACTAAATTGGTGAATACTATTTAAAGATTTAAGAGGCTCGCATAAAACTACTGCTTGCAGGCAGGTAATATACAGATTTGTGCCCAAGTACAGCACAGCCTTGCAAACTGAACAGCTGGAACATTCAGACATCACTTTCACTCTGCAATCGATGCCCCTCTTCACTCGCTTACAAACGTGCCAATAACTCACATCTACCTGTGCACCCCCCTCTGCACCACCCTGGTTCACTCCCAGGGCAGCCTCACTCTGGGACTTTCAGGAGGCTGTGCCTCTCCAGCAAGGAACAACATGGTACTGCAGTCCTCAGCTCAGCACATGAGCACAGCAAGGCGGGACTGACATCACCACTACTTTCAAAGCTTTTGATTTGCAACTATCTGATGCACTGTTTAGTTGCAAGCAAATCTTGATTTTCATTAGATAAATGTTATCTGGGACATATCAATGCCTCACCTGAACAATCTGCAGACACTGCAGCACTCGCATAACCTCCACATAACTGCTCAGCTTTGGACTATTTGTACAGTCCCAATTCTTACCTCCCTTCTTTGTTCTGCATTTTTCCTTATGCTTAACCCCAGGCTATGTGCCCAAACAGCAGGACTAATATTTCTTCTCCTACCGCTTCCCCCCAGTCAGGATCTTGTTTCATTCCCATCTGAACAAGAATTCCCTTTCTTCCATAAGCCCCAAGAAAGGGGTATTTTGTTCTCTCATGGTTCTAGTAAACTGACTGTGTTCATCTAAATCAGACAGAAGATTCCCTCTCAGAAGCAGCTGACTACAACTTTGCAGAGTCTGTAACATTGTTAGTTGACGAAAGCAGTTACTACGTATTTTCAAGAGCCACCAGAGCTTGCCTTTCTTCTTGATAGGGAAAAACAACCCCTTTTTAGATTTTCAAACCTTGTACTTTTTCAAAAGTGAACTTTTTTGGACAAAATGTCACTATAGAGTATGTTCATACAATAAGTAAATTAATTAATGTCACGTCATATATATTTATTATATGTATATATAACTTCTATAGAGAGAGTACAAGTAATATATATAATGAAAATATTGCATCATACTAAAATTATAACAAATTAAATTATGCCTAGAAAATTCAGTTGAAGGTCTGGAAGCGACTCCTATAATCCTAAAAGTAGCATTTCCTTAAAGCAGAATTTGTTAGAAAGGGTTGATGGGGGGTGGTAGTGGTGGAAGTAGTCAGCTTTGCATAGGCAAGGCGTGCAATTAAACACACTGAAGATTAAAGTAGTTCTGTGGGACTGCTACAAGTTTTCATCTATGTAAGCTTGAAGTCCTGTATTATGAATTCAGCCTCAAGGTACTTGATGGGTAGGTCTCTCTAAGATCAAAGACAGTCAATTCAGTCACGATGTTCTCCAGGTTTTGGTTTAGTTTCTTGGTTTTCTACCCTTTAAAAAAAACCACAACAACCAACCCAAAGCACACTGTTTTATAGAACTTGGAATTTTTCTTAGTGCAAATAAATAGGAAAAATAAAAAAGACAACATTTTAACATTTTCAGCTGGTTCTAATTATATTCTGTGCATTTAAGCCAACAGGCAAAGATACTTAAAATAGTACAACCAACTTCGGATAGCATCTTTATGTTTAAAAGTAATTGCTTTTCTGTAGGGCATTTCAGAATGAAAGCAATGCTGCTAACACCTACCTGTACCATATACACTATTACTTCTTTAAACCAGTGTTGAACTACTAAAAGCTGATCAAGGTACAAATAATAATAGCTAAAACTAAGAAAGCTTTCTACAAAGAAATATTTTAGAGCAGAACTACAGAACTACACAGTACTGTAACACTAATAAGTCTGGAAACTAAAATTTCCATACAAGCATCTTTAATTTCTAGTACATTAAATATCTCAATAAAAGCTACACAGACTAAGATAGTACATAAATACTTCTTTGGATGTGCATAGAGTTATTTGTTTTCCATTAACAGGAACAGAACATACCAGATAAAATAAGTAGTTCAATAATTTCTGCATCTCCCAGATAGGCAGCAGCATGTAAAGGGGTCCTTTTTTCATTATCCTGTGGTAAGAGGGGGGAAAAAAGGTTTTATTTAAAAGAAAAAAATGTACGGTTCAGCATTTTGTATCTTATGAAAAAAAACACTGCATAGAAGTTCATCTTCCAAATATGGTACATTATATATTCAAATAAACTGTAATGACTCTAAAGGCATCAGTCACATTTACTAAGACAAGCATGCTTCACCCTAAGGAACTCTTAACATCTACATAGTCAACTGCTGTTTTCCTGACACACAGAGGATGCTCATCACATCTTTAGATTAACCTACCAGTTATAAATCACCATTCACTTGTCTCCAGAGACAAGAACTTGAGTCTGTCCCACACAGTTAAAAACAATGTGCTACTGTCATATGCAACAATTAGTGCCAAACATTTTCTTTGCAAAGTTTAAAGCAATTTCAGAAGTTATTCTTTTAATCAAAAATAGAAAAGAACCTAGAGTATGTAAGGTCAGAAATAGTGGAATCCAATTACAACTGTCCCGTTCAGTGTAAATAAGCAAAGAGATGATAGAAGTACAATTTATTTTGCAAAATCCCATTCTGTACTTTTCATTAGCTCAAGCTGATCTAAGGTCCTTCTGAAGGTACCAGTAAAAGAACTTATTTATTCATGCACAATATATACCAATGAAGATTCTCTTTTGAAAGATTAATACAAAATATCTCATAGCTCTTTCAGGATCAGTGCCAACTTCCCTGCACCAGTATCTAGCATAATCAAAAAAAGACCACACCACAGTGAGTGACAAAAATGAACAAGAACCAAACAGTTTGCTCTCTGAAGGAAGGCTGGTGAGAAATCAGAAAAGAGACAGATAATCAGTCAGCATCCTGGTTCTGGCCTAAGCTCTGCTTGGATATCTAGCTCCTTTTAGTAGAGTTTCAAATACATTGGGGGTGAGGGATCAAGATTATATGCAGCAAGAAATTTTAAGTGACAAGACATCTCTATTAATTCAACTGTTGTGTCACGACTATCATAAAATTAACACACTTCCTTTTTTTAACATTTTATTGTGAAAAGCATTCTTCTCCCTTGCTAGAATAACCTTATTTAGTGAATCCTGACTTCAGAGCTAGCATCATGTAAGAATAAAATTAGAGTTCATGGCACGAAAGATCTTATAGCAAAACTGGAGCTGCGATCCAAGAAGTTCTTCTGAAATATAAAAGACAACTTCAGAATTCAGAGCATTCAAACCACTCCCTCTAAAAAAAATCACCTACTCCCTGCTCAGAAAGACTCAAAGCTACACAGTTCACCATATTAGCAATGTTTCCTAAAAGAATTTCTGAATTACACACAAGAAATTCCAAATTGAGCAGTGTAAATCTGACACTGATGCACCCTAAGGAATCAATGCTACACTTATCACTAACCCCACATAGTACCTCACCAGTTTCTTGTCAGGGCATCTCAAATGCAGCTTACACATTTAGGATTAAAAAAGACAGGTCCCTGGTTCTAACGACCTGCTATCTTGAAAAAAAAAACCCTTTTAAAAAAGGAGGAAAACCATATACCACCTCTCCCCCAAAAAAACAAAAACAAAAACAAACAAAACAAACAAAAACTAAACAAACAAGCCCCACAAAACCAAAAACAAACAGAAAGGAATGGAAAAATACAAGATCCACAAAGGAAAAAGAAAAGCAATACAAATAATAAACTTGCTTCCCCAGCGGAAAGACAGTAAAGACCAGTCAGCAATGAAAATCTGTTTTCATTCCTCCAGTATGGAAGACAGAGCTCCTATACGTAGCTAGCATTGAAACCTTCTTGATAATGCTAAAGAGCCTATAAACTAGAGATTAGGGAATATATAAGAATGAGTATGATATATACTGTTTGCAATTTCATCATAGAATTAGAGAAAATAAGATGGGCCACGATCACACACTTCTGTAGAGACAGCATTTACACAGGAACATGAGACACAATTGCATTCCCCACTCAAATGGGGACAAAACTCATTATTTTAAAAATGTTCATCCCACTAGTGTTGTTGGTGACTTTGTTTTGTGTTGGGTTTTTTTTTTTAACATCTCAGTGACAGAAGTCATACCAGTAACCAATGGGACAGAATGAATCAGAAATCTTGCAATAAAATGGTGGACAGAAGGGAGGTGTTTATCTAGAAATACTAATACTAATCACCAAGTCATAAATACTTTTTCCTGAAACATTCATGGTCCAAACTTCTGATGAATTTCAGACATACTTCTCAAAAAAATCCAACCTCTGTTAAAGAAAACACATCCCAAAACCACCAAGATACAAACACAAAAGCAGCTTAAACACAAGCAACATTTCTACTCCACCACTCCTGTGTCCAAGTTGTGAGTTTCCAGCCATGCAAATATTTCAGTTTTGCTGCTCTTAAGCTGACAAGTTGAAAACACTCAAAGCCCAACTCCCAGTTCTGCAGCAGGGAGCACAAACCAAGAGCATACCTGGCCAGGAGGCTGGAAATGTCCCTGCCCTCAGCAGCATCAGGGCAGCACTGCTGGGATGCTCAGGGCTCCTCAGTTTCTGGGTCAACTCCAGAGATTGGAATTTCAACAATCCCAAGCCCCAGGGTATCTACGGACCACAAATATTCCACATGCTGAGGGTGCTTTGACAGAAGCCCTGGCCTTTCTCTCCTCTCTAGTTTCACAGCTGGCATTTTTTTGATGCTTCCAAACTTTCATTTTTTTTTTTTTAATTTAACATCTCTGTGCAGAAGTTTTTTCTTTTAGTATTTAAAACCTTATATTCAGAACCTGGTAAAAAAAGCAGAAATGCTGCATTCAGCAACCTCTCATTAAGAAGTTTTTAATTCCACCAAAGGAAAATTCTCATTTTTCTCCATCTGAAGATTTATATTAAATGAATGGATTTTAATAAATGAAATCTGAATAAAATTAAAGAGAATTCTGTATTTTAAATGCTACTAAAGTACTGCTGAACAGATCTGCTACTTTTTATTTTAGAAGTAATAATTTGATGAGCAAATTTCATCTGTAAATACAAACTACTGCATATAAAGAAGTACTTTAAATAACACTAAGAAACCTTTCAGCCTTAACAAGGAACTTTGGAAGCCGACATCTTGCAGCACTAGCATTGTCATACTAATATAAATACTGGTCCTAATATTCTTCCTTTTATTTCATAAATTTAAATCACACAAAGTAATTTTCACTAGATTTTGTACATAATCATCACATACATTTTTAAACAGATTTTTGTACATAATAGTCACTGTTATATAGAATGTAAAACCTAACACTGTTGGTACTATTCCAAGTATTGCTGTGTTGCAGCAGTATTTGACAACACAGAAAAGCAAGTCCTGCGGCACTGTCATTTTCAAATTCAAAAATCTGCAAGGCAAACGGGACTATTGCAACTCTAAATCAGCTGTAATGGTAGTAAGGACACAGATCACACTGATAACTGGGCTTTACATAGTTGAAAGAGAACTTTGAACTTTTTAAAACTTGTTTCCAGTGGAAACAACAAAGAATTTATGTTCCCAATAAGAAACTCTCAAGTTTAATTCCAGTTATTAGTCACTGCTGTCATTAAACTAAAAAGCAATAAAAGGGCTCAGTTCTTTAGGAATCAGTTTTCAGAATGATAGTTCTGCATCACAAAAGCCCCAGTGTCATATCTATATCTGCCTTTGGGACGCATTACATGAAAAATGTATAATCTTGCCATTCCCAGTACTTCAATTTATCAAGTTTCCCAAGCATTTAATCTACACAGGAGTTTGCACAAGATGGCAACATGAGAAATGCATAGGAGAAGGCCTTATAATCCCATCAAATCCAAATTTGGAAAAAAGTGACATGGATGGTGGCACTGAGAGCTTCTTCATAAACTCTAACCTAGAACAATGGTAATGCCACCTTTGTTTCTTTTGACGTAAACCAGAAGCTTTGATTGCTTCATTGCTTATTTCATTGATCTAAACTTCTACAATGAACAAATCTACACTAATTTAAAGACACAGGTTCCAAACCTACCTCTTTTTAAAATATCCTTTGATTAAGTGTCCTTTGAGATACAACAATTTATTCCTGGTTTGGGTTCTATCTCAGCAATTGATTTAGAGTAACCACATACAAGTACAGTGTGTTTTAAGGAGCTAGATGCCTTAAAGACAAATCTTTTATCCTATGCATATCCAGTAAGACTGCCAAAACCAGCCTATGATTCCCTCAAGAGTAGATTAGACTATAACTTCAATTTGCCCTTCAAATAGTTTCAACATCTACTGATCTGGAATCTGAATTAAAGCATTTTTTAAATAGCCTGAATGCAACTTCCCCCTTCATAAAAACTCCCCTTTATCAATCTGCTCTTCAAAACCAAATTCTGCAATAACTCTTTAATATACCCTCATTATTTTAGATCACGCTTACAAAACATCATTTAATAGGTGTTTTGTGCTGTATAACTTGTCATCTGTCTGCTTCTAGTGCCATCTGTTCCTGGTAGAAATCAACCTTAAATACATGATCACAAACCTTGAACGAGTTTCAATTCCAACATACCCTGCAGTAGCTTTAACAAACATTCCTTTTAAATGAAACTGGCTTTAAATACAATTTAGTGTATTTTTCAGTTAGTTTAGAGAGACAGGATTTTTCAATCAGGATGATGTGCAACTCCTGAGTTCACGGAAAATGCCTAAGAAATTATTACAAATATTTCCAATTCTTTGATAGTGTCCAGTATCACAGTGTGAAGTCCAAGTGCTACTCTTGGGAGTCATCAAAACAACAAATTTTTGTTACAAATTTTGCTACAGGTTTTAGAATAATTTCTTCAGGTGGAATAGCTATCTGTTCTAACTAAAGTTCTTATTCCTCTCTCTCTCTCTCTCTCTCTCTCTCTCTCTCTCTCTATATATATATATATATATAAAGACAAACAAAAAAAACCAAAAAAACCAACAAAAACCAACAAAAACAGGTAAATACTTGACCTTTACATTCCAACTTTAAACGTCTTATAAGTTTACTTTAGGTACAGTAATTTCACGATTATAAGCTGCACCATTTTGACTAAAATTTTGCTCCCAACCCAGAAATGCGGCTTACACTCAGGAGTGGCCAATATACGAAAAAAGTTTGGAAATTTCCAAACCCAGAAGTTCCAGCCAGGGTGCTGAGCTGAGCATCTGCCAGTAAAACCTGAGATTGCGCGACTGTTACAAATTGGTTACTCTGTTGTGCAGTGGGTGGAGGCGGGCTCCATGCCGGCAGCACAGGTGGGGGGAGGTGGGGAGTTCCCTCCTGCTGACTCTGCGGCCAGGGGGGGAGGCAGGGGGCTCCGTCCCTGCCTGCCGCCACCACCGCGGGTGCCGATGGGCTCCGTCCCCGCCTGCTGCAGCGGGGCAGCGCCAGGCCCAGGCGAGCAAGCCCGGTGGCGGTGGCCCCGTCGGCAGCCCCAAGTGGGCCGAGCCAGTAAACCCCGTGATTCTGTTACTATTTGGCAAGTTTGTTGCACGGGGGTCCTCACTGCGAACGACAGAGCGGCTTATATATGGACAAAGACCTAAAGGCTGCCGACACCAGGAGCTGCGGCTTATAATCGGGTACGGCTTGTAATCGTGGAATTACTGTACTTAATTCCAGAAATGAGGACTACCTTCTCAGAAGTATGTTCAGTCACAAGTGTCTTAAAAACACATAGCTCACATGTTAAAATTAGTTAATTGAAACGAGAAGAAAAATATTAAGTACTAGACTTTCAAAAGTTGTAAATGTGAGGAATTAATCCTGTATCTATCCCTATCCTACCTTAACTGCAATTCATCTGCTATTTGTTTGGATTTTTTATTGCATTTTAAGTCAATTCTCACAACTTCACATTGCCAAAAATCAACAAAATTTAAACTAATTTTGTTTGACATAATTTTGGGAAGTAGATCTCTGTTTTTCCCCATATTCCAAAATTAATATGCATATCCAACACAGAGGGTGAGCTAATGTTACATTAATGGTCTCATGAATGCTTAAAATATGAAGAAAGCATGACAGTAAACCACAAAAACAATACATACTACATGGCTAACAACAAAGTATCCTCTGAAGCCAGACAATAGATACATTTTAGTTGAAATTATTAGTTTTGTCATATTGACTGTATTAATTTCTTGAACTAATTGTCATGCTCAAATTCGTATGAACATTTGCATAGCATTTGCAAGAAACATTTTTGAAAGACCTATATTAAACTTTCACTGGTAAGATCTTATCACTTCTCATTAAATTTCAGGACATGTCCTTTTCATGTCATCTATTAGGAGGGCAGAGCAAATCTAGACCTCCAAACAATCACAAAAAGCCAGGGAGGAGTCGTTGCCCTCTTGCTCATTAAGACAGAGTGACCATTGACTCAAGAGACCTTATCTTGTAGGAGATAAGAAGTGGTTTTAGCAACAAGGGTCACATCACCCATAATCTGCCAAACCCCACTGCTGTTTCTAATTAAGATCTTCTGTACCAGCTTAATAGTGCATGCTCTTTACTTGTTTCTAGCTGATAATAATGATAATGATAATAGTAACAACAATAATAAAAACTGGCAGACCATGGAATAAACCACAAAATCATTTACTCATAACTACCGTTTGTGGCACTGTGAGTGAGTGGAGGGCTTAAAAAAACTGGATAGCAGCTGTAGGTTACAATAAAAAATAAAAGTTAAGTGAGAAGAGAACTACAAAGTAGCCTGGAAAAATGTCACCAGAGCACCATTTTATGACAAACCAGGAGTTTACCTGACCATAAGTCATTCTAAATACCTGCATGCTTCGAGAGCACAGGCTCACAGTTTTCTAAATTGTCACAGTGAAGAATAATAAAATCCCATGATATGATAATTTTCAGCAGATCTACATTGACCCACAAAACAACCATGAAGTACAACACTTGTAGGACGTTAGAAGAAATTACTACTAGCTATATAATTGCAAGGAAACACTAAATTTCTACTCCAAAACCTGATTTTCCAAACATCAAAATCCCCCAGCAACTGCAAATGGTCAGATTTTGCATATGGTTATATTTCAGAAACAAGACAGAAGTTTAACTTGAGTCTGGGTGAACAGGATGAGCAACAGGGAGGAACCTCTGTTGAGTGGAATTAAAAACTACAGCAATGAAAAAGTCTGATCTATTCTGATTTCATTACTTATGGCAGTCATCATTGGCTAAGAAATCTGGCTATATTCACACTTCTACCTTGAGAAATGAATGAGTTAGAGCAACACAGCAAACTCTGGTATGAAAACCTCCTTCTCCTGGAAAATAGGTTATCTGTCATGGTGAAAACCTAAAGGGGGGGGGGG
>PYHW01009859.1:3362449-3401196 GCA_013186435.1 Turdus rufiventris
CTAATTCCCATATTTTTGCCTGAAAGCCCCTTGATTTCAAAATTATAATAATTTGCAGGGAGGGGGTTTACATTCTCCATTTCAAAGACAAGTTCCTGCCTTTCTCAGCAGACACCTGTCCTCCAAACTAAAACAGCAACTTTTCTTTCTTTGTGCATATATAAGCCACACCTGATTTATAAGCCACACTTTGGGTTCAGACCAAAATTTTAGTCAGAATGGTGCGGCTTATAATCATGAAATTACTGTAATTCAGCTCAAAAACATTTATCTTCAGTTATTCTTTCTTGAAAGTACTCAGTTGGATTGGTTTTTCAAATACTCATCTTCTCATACCCTTTAACCTTGATGTTCCATGCAAGTTTTTGTAATATTGCTATCATAATTCCACAGCTCAAGTTTTAGAAGCATAGCTTGAACGAAAAGCTAAGCCCAGGTTTTTACATGCTTCTACATTTTTACATGCTTTGCAGACATTTTTACACAACATATAAATATTTCTGGCTGAATTATAAAGGCCAGGATTTCTCGTGAGCAAACTCAAGCATTCATTTGGATATAGGATAAGGACCTGAATAACTAAGCAGGTTTTGTGAGCTACTCTCTCTTCCACGGAAAAGTTCCAACATCAAGAACTGGTCCCATTTATCACTAATAAAGGTTACTGAATTCTTGCCCAATACATAGAATGAATAAAGAGCTATTCTGTACCCTTTGGTAAGAACAACTTGATCTCACAGTGCAGCTGAGGCATTTTGGATGTATTTTCCTTCCTTTAATTTGGGAATAAAAAAAGCAACTTTCAGGGCCAAGAGTGTTTGTTAGCATGCTAGACCCCTGTAGGGGAGAGAGCAAAAGAAAAAAAAATTCACTAAAATTAAAAAACACCCAACCATTAACCCCTAGAGCATTCAGAACTCTGCTATACTAAAAAAAAAAATAAACACACAAAACCCCAACAACAACAACTATCACCAAAAAACCAAACAAAAAACCCCAAACCAATAATGTATTGAAAATACTTGCCCTTGGCTTTATCCTTCCCAAATGTCAGTTGTATGATTTATAAACATTTATCTGGTACATATGGCAGAAGAAAACCCCAGCTTTTAATCAGAATACAGTTGCTGGTAAGAAAAATGCTAAGTAATTCTGAAAAAAAAAGCAGTATGAGAAAACAATGGATTTTCCATAATGAGAGTACAGTACTGTGGAGTACGTTATGTAATCCAGCCTGTGCTCACAGAATGGGCTGGAATAGGGGCACTGCCTCGTCTTAGTGTCATCATCTGTAATGTCTGAGGACACAAATAAGAAAATATGCCAAGAGAGAAAACAGTACAATACAGGCTCTGTTTATGCTCCAGTGAAAGATCACACACCACACTAGGTAAGGTATGCACATCTCCACCACAGTTTAAATCCAGCACATTACGTTCAGGCCACTGACACTTTTGTTCAGAAAAGCTGGGGTTTCTGCCCTTTTCATTGCAAAGGCAAGTGCTCAAATGACAACCACCGATGTAAAACAGATACTTGTCCCACTAACTGCATTGTCTTGCTGACAGGAAAAGATGTGCTTTTCAGGTTGTATGTTTAATGTTAGCTCCTCTTCCTGAAGCAAGCCAAAACATTTTCCTGGTGTATGTTAAGTTGAACAGCTTCATGAGGTAAGGTCATCTAGCTGAAATATGCAAAGCCCTCCTTTTAGGAGACCTCAACTCCAAACAGCATACAACACAATCTGTGCTAATTCAAAGGCCAATTGTTAGGCAAGAAAAATCCTGTAGAACACATCTATTCTGAAAAACACAAACAAAACTAGAGGAAAAAAAACTTCCACCTAACAGCAGTCTGCAATGGAAAATGACACTGATCACAAAAGAAACCCAACAGAATGCCTCTGATTGTGAGGGTAAGAGCTCATCTAAACCTGCTGGTTACCTTAGGATTAAAGTATCTTATGCGCACTAATTTTTAGGCTAAGTGGACATAGGAGAAGCTTAGAAGAAAACTGTCCTTATAGGAACAGTTTGCAACAACTAAGGCAAGATATTTGCACTCCTTTGAGACAGCAAGTCAGCATCGTGCAATTTATTTATTAGCTACCATAATTACACATATACATATGTATATAACTAGTATTTACTGCAAATTCAAACAGAAATTAAATTAATGATCACAAAGGATGCTAATAATAAAGGAGGACTTTAAAAGATTGGAAAGAGAACAGAACTCTGCTGGTTTTGGAAACGGAAAGGTACAGACTGATATCATAGGTCTGAGAAAATACCCCCTCGAACTTCATAATCAAGACATTGTATCTCATCTTTTGGAGCATACTCTTCACCAGAAACTCATGGCAATGACCTTCCAGTTCATTTGTCCTGATACCTGACACCAATGAGTCTTTTTCAGGTCCAACTGACAATAGACAAGAGTCCTCCTCCTCAGGTATTTACAGCCCTCCCTACATCATGTAGCAAACATTTGAGAAAACTTTCTCTTCACTGTTTTTGATGTATACCCATCTTCTATTAAACAAAATTTAAGGACCTTAAAAGATGCATCTACCTCATGTAGAGGTTGTGTACAAGGGCCACAGTGGACAAAGGAAATTATGTTTACTTATAGCATACTGGATATCCCACAGTAAGATAGCTTCAACAACTTGCACAGTGGAGAAAATCATCCTGTTCAAAGGTATGTTGCATATGCATAAAGGGTTTTCATCCAGAAAACTACTACAAATGATCAGTAAATTCAAATCCTATCTTGCTTTTCACAGCAGTGCCCTCTTTAGGGACCGTGTCTATGTTGGAAGCTAATGCATATTAAGACTATTGAACTTTTTTCTTCTCTCTGCTCTTTCAGTGGGGATGTTCTGTTCTAAAATACCAATCCTTTGCATGTCAAGCACAGCAACTGCCAGGAATAACTCCAGTAAGCTCTAACTATTCAAGACCTTGCCTCTAGCTTGTTTTGTAAAAGCAGCAAGAAATGCAGAACTTCAATTATGCTTTGAAGGTTATGATTGTAAGCAATAAACACTAAAAGTAAAATGGCAAATTAGACATGATCTACAAAATCATTATTACTAAGAATCATACTAGAGTCTCAAACACAAAACCCTTGAAACTTCAAAAACTCTTCAGACTTTTAAATTTGAAGTAATTATTCATGGCTCTCTACACCAATGAGAAATTTTCAATGTTAAAGAAATCACAGTGACTGAAACAAAAGCTGTCTGTCAAATTCCCAATTACTGCAAAAGAAATTCAGTGTTTGGCCAATACTGTAAACCACTGCCATGCAGACATCCAGGCTTGTTTGCACAGTTTAGCAAACAGTAAATCCACATTAGCATAGTACTGGCCAAGCTTACTAGGCCTGATGAGAAGGAGGATATGTTTTGCCTGAGCAGCACACTAATATTAATTCATACTAAAGTCTCTAAAGAATAATTCTCATTTCCTGCTCAAGGCAGCAGCATGCCATGTAATGTTCTTCTCAGTTCTACCCTTTGCAATGGTAACTTTTCAAGAGGTACTGCCTATAAACTGCTGTACTGAGCACCAATTTGCTGACGTTGGTTCAGATTATCCTGTAACTCTGCTGAAGGTTTGCTTGTACCACTCTAATAAGAATAATAACCTGATACATATGAAAATCTCATTTGCAGAGGCTAAAAACAGTGCTATTGACATGAAGCAAAGAATTACTCCTCTCTGGATTGGCAAGTTTCTCTCTAATAAACATTTCAATTCTGAAGGAAAATGACTAATTATACAGATTTGTATTTAAAACATCTTGAATCTATTTCTACACCAGAAGAGGAACTCAACACCATTTGGACAGACTTTATATCGAGCCTAAAAAACATGATTCACTCTAAAACACTACAGAGGAACTAAGATGTCTGATTAATCATTACAAATGACATGCTTGAAAAACATCCCACACTAATGAACAGGAAATGCTCAATTTTAAAGTTAAGTTACAGTAAATAACTTCTGTATGAAGAATTTAAATAATCTTTGAGTAGCTGGTGGATACTGTTTACAATTTACAACTGGCAGCAATTTTCCACTATACTTGGGAGAATTACTCTCCAAAGTTCTCCATTTCTGGAATCAGCCAAGCTTCAGATCAATGGATCAAACAACCTAATATTTAATCCTTGAGAAATATAATCAGTTTTTGTACAGAAAGAGCTTCCCTACATTTCCTGCAGCGCAGTTTCTTCTTATCTCTTCAGACATAAACATAAATTTTCATGTATTTAAAGAAGCACTTAATTCTTTACCAAAATAACTCCTGGACATTCCTATATGGTAGTGCTCCATTTCCTCCTTTAAAAACTCGTCACTAAATATTGATCAAGCTTAGTGTTTCACAGGCTTTGTCTCTTGCTAATACAACACCACACACATTGGCCTGTGCTATTCACAAAATGTCCTTCTAAAACCCAATTCCTGGACTTTCTTACATGCAAGATGCTGCAGCTCCACATTAAAAGCTGATGCACAGATGCAAGTTCTGAGCAGCCACAACCTGCTCCTGTTCATCACAAACATTACCCTCAAAACCAGAATCCTTCACAGAATCTTCTTGCCATTTTTCAGATGTGAAAAACTTTCAATTAACTGAACACATTATAAAACAAGAGTCTCATATGATTCATCATTTCATCAGGTTGGTCACACAGGAAATGGGGGTTCCCGTTTGTGGTAAAAACACTTCAAGTTTAGCACAGAGGCTATCTAGAAGCAGAAAGCAATTCAGTACACTCAGATGCACATTGGACAAAAATGCAAACACAGGTTTAAAATTTTATTAGAAGTATGTGAGCAAACAAATAGAGAAGATAAGAACTACCATCAATCTCTGAGGTTATAAACTATGATTTTCTCACCCATACATCCAAAAAATATATTTACATATAATTTTCTCAAAATGAAAACACATCAAATTAAAGCCATTAACTATTTTAAATGCCTCTAATTACAAAAGCTCTCAGTTCTTCTTAGAGTTCCGTTCTTAGTAAGAGATAAGTATAGTTATTGTTATTTAAAAGGGTAATAAAAATTCTTCTATTAGAAGTTAGCAGTAGAATGGTCTGAAGACGCAGAGATTGTTTTCTGAATTATGTCCAGCCTGAGTTCACCTGTGCTTTGTGAAATCTCACAGCCCCTCACTTGCCCAATACAAGATCTCTTGGCCTCTGTTCAAGCACTAGAAGCTGGGTTCCAGGCAGAGGCTGCCAGGCAGCAGCTGCTGCCCTGAGTTTCTCAGCAGTGTATTTTACTGCAGGAATTCTCTTTATTAGTGTTTGTTTGTACAGGAATGTTTTATTTCCTCTCCAACCTCCTGCAGTTATTTCAGAAGACTGTTCCTTAAGTTCTCATCGTAGTAGAAAGTCTTTCAAACTCACAAATACCTGTAATTTTATCCCCCAAATCTGCTACACTCTAAACTGAAGATAAAAGCATATTACAAAGACTGTTCAACCAAGCAGAAAACTTTCTAGTGGAGAAGGAAACAGCTTCAAGGTTGAACAGATTTTCAAATAGATAAATAATAGGGGAAATTAGCAAGCAATTTAAAAACAATTTTTCCTCTAGATTTGCTCACTATAATGTGAAGATATAAATATTAAGATACACACCAGCTATAAAAAACACTTAAGATAGGAAACTAAATTTGTCCTTATTCTAACTATATCTGAGAGAGGAAAACAAAAGTGTTCTCAGTATTGCAGAAAACATGCAAATATTTCTATGAACTTTATTAGTACCTTAAAATTCACCATTTTTAACTAAATATTTGTTTGCTATTATTAGACTCAAGATATTACAACATTTTTGGAAAGAAGGCCTTAAATTCAAGTTTTATTTTAATAGGTCTACATTTGTGCACTCCTCCAAAATACTACTGCAGCTACACTTTCACAATCAGTCTAGATGGTTCAAGTTACAATAACTACAGTGTCTCTTTATTAAAAAGCTTGCCTGCATTTGGAAATTAGCAAAAGACCAAATGAAAAAACAGTGACTGGCACTTTCAGAGAAGAAAAATGCAAAACAGATTGAAACTCTTAAGCAATGGCAACAACTAAGAAACAAAAAGTGCATAACCTGACCTAGTAAAATAGGAACCTAAAAAATAAATAAATTGTGCTCTTCAGAATATTTTACAATTTTCTGGGCATCTTTATAATTCCTCCCTCACATTCAAACGAGCAAACCAGACGATATGTCTGTCCTGCCAAGGAATACTGTAAGATGATGCTCCACAGTAACAAATAGTTTAGTGCAAGTTTTTGTTGCCAACTCCAGTTGCCAGTGAAAAGTCCTTCCTGTAAATCATCTGATTTGCCTGCAGGAGCCTGACAAAATAGTTACCAACACTGTGTGTGAGGCATGTCTGGGACAAATAAACTGGTTAGCAAACCCATAATCTCACCTCTTCAGAAACACTACTCGAAGAGTTAAAGATTTTTCACAACTCCTGTTTAGCTTTTACTACATTGCACTCATTTTTAACCACTATTTATCTCACCAGTTTAGGTACAAAAACCAGAGCATAGCTTTGCTGTGATTGCCAGAAGCTTTCCCTAGAACCAAGAGGTGTTACAGCCTGAACTGGCCTGGAAAATTATTTCCCTGCAAACATACTTTGAGTGCACCAAATCACAAACCACTATGAAACCCCTTTTCCCAATCAGTAGTGTCAGTGCTCCTGAAGTGGAAAGGAGTACTGTTTGGACATGCCTTCCTATTGCTTTTATCTGGCCCATATAAATCTCTGCGAAACTGACAGTCTTCTCCCCTGTTCTCAAAACTATTTCCACTCCCATTAAAAACAGCCTCTCTGAGCCTGGCCCTCACCAAAAGCACAGAAACATGGCGCTGCACATCAATCACCACTATTTAAAGAGTATCACATGTGAACCTGCTTTGAGAACTTCTGCCAGAAAATCTGCATTAGTCATTGGTAAAATAATTGGCTACAGAAAGATTGTGAACACAAAGGTAAGAAAATACCAAACTATTATTTTTACCTCATTACAAATTATGGCTTCTCATTCATTTGTTTTCAAGCAAGTCCATGATATTTACTCCTGTAAGGTTCTTTACACTGAGAAATATTTCAATGTAATTGCTGAATTAGAGAGCAATTGCAATTCCCCACAAAACAATATATATAAAAATTCTTTTAATATATGAAATAGGCACAGGATTCATTTGTATGATCAGAACACCAAACTTTATTAAATATAGTCGAATGTTCCATACTGCAGCCAAGTTATTCAGGCTTTCCTGTTCTACACTACACTCTCAAGTGTACAGAAAAATACCTGCTACTCCAGTAGTTCAAGCAACAAGGTAAAGTATAAGGATGAAAGCCAGGTGACCATACATCTATTACCTATTTTTTCCTATTTAACCTCTTTTAGGGCTTTTCTGACCATAACCATAATCTCAAAGAATCTATCTTGTTACTAAAACTATACTGAAATTTTCATAAGTCATTCTTAAATTACTAATATATTTGAGACCCTCTAATTCTCCTGTTGTATAAGGAGTCCTAGACGTGTCACTGGACTAAAAAGCCAGTTTTCTTCCTCTTTCAGTATATACAGTCACCTGCAGAGTAGGATAACCTAATGTTGTGTCTTACCCTAGAACAACATCCAGCAGCATTCTCCTACTATGCAAGAAACTGAAAGAAGTTAGGCAAACCCACATTTGGCAGGACTGGGAATGACACCCACATGTCTACTGGAACAGTAATCCATGGAGCCGCCCCACCACTCAAAATACCAGTCAGACACAACTTTAGCCATCCTATTTGTAGCCAGCACTTTGGTGCTATAGGATCATGCTCCTTGTCAGTCCCCCCCAACAAAATATGGGATTTATGGGAAACACTTTATTGCTGTCTAATATAGGTGTGGGTTAGGGAGCACAGACAAAACATCATTTGGTTCCATGTTTTTGTTTTGTTTTTCCCTTCTTCCCAAATTAGCAGCACAGGTGGATTTTTACTTTGTGGTTACTTACTATACAGAAAAGACATTAAATTAAGAGTCATGCTGGATCAATAATTCAGAATAGAAATCATACAGAGAACCCAGACTGTTACAGGGTAACAATGGCCGAATTGGTACATTTCATTTCCCATTAATACATTTTATGTTGGGAAAAAATACCAACTCACACATAAAGTAGCCTTAGAATATTCAATAGTTTAAATTTATTTTAATCTCACAAAGCACAATACACAGTAAGATCCAGGTACTTCATGTTCATGTCCCTTGTCACATATGTCAATATTATTATTTTATATAGCAATAGTGAGCACTTTTGAGCACTGTGAGAGATCTGTGTGATTTTGGGAATCCTCCCAAAAAAGAGCTTGTTTGGCTTTAGTATCAGAAGAGCAAGGGGCACACGGACACCAGCTCCAGAGAGGATCAGATGTTTGTCCCCTCGGCTAAGATCAAGTGCAATGGGGTTATAAAAAAATGCATATTGGGTTACCTGAAGTATCAATTTTCATAGCAAGAAATACTACCCTAATAGATCTAGGAGGAGGAAAAATTGTTCTTATTTTGAACAATCACTTCAGTAGTCAGATTTGCAACCTTTAAATCATTTTTGACAGTGTGCTGGCATTCCACTGAGAGCGTTACATTCTTAAATAATAGCTGAGATTAAATATTCTGTTTTCATGAGCTTTTAAACAAACATACATCATACGAGTTTTGATTACAAACAGTAATGGCAGAGTTTACAATAACAGGTCTCCAAATCTTAAAAAAACAAAAAAGGCCAAATCAATACTAATTTATAAATACTATGTTGAAATCATTCAGTTAGCTAAGACTAATTGAAAAGCAGAATTCAAACCAGTCACACTAATCTAATCAGCAAGAGTAGGAAATGTTGAGGATCTCTATTAACTAATAGATATTAAATGTGGCCATTATCACGCACTATTTTCCTTTCTGTCAAGTCTCAAAAGCTCAGGATGGTACCAAGAAATAATAAGAATTGTTTAAACACACACGCAGCATACCAAAAGCCATGCTTGTAACAGGAACTCTATGCTGTCTGACATATGTGATGTCTGTGATTTAAGCCTGATTCATGAAACAAACAGCTACAGTTACTCAAGCTTTCTTGGGGAAANTTGTTTTTTTTTTTTTTTTTTTTTTCATTAACTGGAACCTCAGGAAACTACACCTTTCAAACAATTTATTTGAACAACGTTCCTATAAATCAGTTTTGCCTATTAAGAGCTGCACATTTCCAGCTTGCACAGAGGGTAAGCCTTTTTGAACCTCAGTTTAAGCAGCTAGGGATATACTCAATTTGTTCTGTCTTCACAAAAGATTACAACAGCAGACAGAATACAATACATACTTTCTAAATCTAAACTTAGTCTGTGACTCGAGGCTGGTGTGGCATGAACAGAAAACAATCTTCTTCCTGAAAAAAGCCCATTTGCTATTTGAACATCATCTTACAGTCACACACAGCAACTCACAATCTGAAAGACTTCGTAAAAGTAAGAAGGTAAATGAAGCTGGATGAAAGAGAAGGAAAAATACCCACATTTGATTGTCACTGTCAGAACAAAGATGTACAACAGCCTCTATCTTCAGTTCACTTTTGGGCAAAATTAACTCACGGAACACTGCTGGGTCTCCAGTTACAGAGTCCAGCCCATGCACAGGGGAAGGGAGGATGGAAGGAATCTCAACTATTAGAATACAAACTGCAAAATAATTAGTTGCTCTTGAGAGGGGGAAATGACTCTGCAGAGGCATTGGAGGGAATGACTCTGGAATTCAAATAACTGTATTGAAATACTTGGATAGCAAAGTGGAAAAAAACCCAGTGTATACACTGGTCTGATACAATCCAAAATGGTCAAAACAGTTTATTCTGATCCTTGTCTTTTTTTTAGAATATAAATAACTACTTTATTTTCTTCACTTTTTCTCCCCTTCTGTCCACACCAATTTCTAACACATAACTCTGGGAGCAACTCTGGATCTAGGCTTATGTAGAGATTTACTACCTCCAGCCAAGGACACCTTCAACAAAAAAACCCAAGGAAAGGAGCAAAATGCACCCAGACACAGAAAAATGCACTACTCAGTCTTCTTCCTTTCTACCAGACAATGGCAGAATTTACATGCTCATTTAGTCCCAACAAATTGCACTTAAAGGATAAATGTAAATCTAATATTAAATGCAGTAGGACTAGGATTACTATAATAAACAGTTGTCATGTGTGATAAGCATTTCCCTACACATTGAAGAAGTTGGTTGTGAAAAAATGGCGTATTTGTCTTGCATGGACTTTAACCACACCGTGGGTGTTACTAGGCTAACACCTAGTGCACACATGTTCTATTAAAAGGAGATGTATCCACAGAAAGGAATAAAATTAAAAAAAAATAAAACAGAAATGTAAAAGGCTCTAGATTTTGACTATTCTACCTACAATATAAGTACCTGGCAATCTGAAGTAATTCTCTTTAAAGACAGCAAACAATTATGAACTTTCCTATTTAAGCACATCAGGTGACCTCCCTCCCATCTTTCTACTTACTTGCAAGTGTTTGACAAAACTTTAGAACAAAACCCAGTATTAAACCACTCCCACATACATACTGAAACACAGCAAAGGCTTTGGTAATACATAATTTTTAAAAAAAACATAAATATAGTAAACCTAACTTTGTTTACAAGCTCTATAGTTATGAATGTTAAACCTGACTTTAACACATGAATAAATACAAAGTAACAACACAAACTAATTATCTTCAAAAAATAAAAATGGCAGTGTGACCAAAGCATATAGACGCAGACATGAGAAGGATACAACACTAATGCTCTCATAACTAAAAAGAATATTAAGTCTTTTGGTATAATTCATCATACAATCTTGCTTAAGGACATACAAAACTCCTAAAAGAGGAAAAAAAAGTCCAACCTTATTAAACAAAGTTTCAGATTTGATAGAAATTTTCTTTATGTAGGGTCCTACTCAAGCTCTTCAAGACAACAGGAGGGCTCCCTTACACTGGGATTTCTCAGTTGGTATTCCTCAGCTGTAAATTCTGCAGAATGCTTTTAAATTGCAAAAGAGACCTACCAAACTAAATATTTGCTTTTGGTTTACATCGCTCCAGAAGAAAGTGTAAACAATCATCATGGTTTTAAGTGGGCCTCAAGGTAGCAACTACATCTTAGCCTTTGCCTTTTAGCATCACTCTTATTCTGAGGCATCTGGAGAAGAAACAGCTATATACAGTCCTGTAGCATAAGCCCTAAAAGGTTTCTGACAGTTTGCTGTATTAATCAAAGCAATTTCTAATCCATGTAAAGAGTTTATGCTCTATTATCTTTCATAGTGTGAAAAACACATATTAGAATTTTAATGGAAATACAGTAACTGCATGCTGTTCAAATCTTGAATTTCACCCAATGGAACCAACTTAGTACCATTTTAATATAATTTTTATGTCTGCAGTGCCTGAGTTTGCAGCACTGCAAAATAAAAAAAAACAGTTTCTCATTCTTATTAATATAATCATTAGGCTTCTCTTTTTAAAATCCACTATTAAATTTATCTACTGAAACCCCAGACTATGTTCTTATAATTGTCTAATGTATACTATGTGCTATATTCAATTAAAAAAACAATTCAAGTCTACACAGAATCACACTCAACCAGTCTAGCTTTCTGTAAATTAGTTTGATGCAACTGCATAAACAAACTTTGCAGTTACCCAAGCACTGGAGAACTAGCATTTACAAGAAATATAAAATTAGGTTTTTACTATTCACGCAAATCTGCAAAACTATACACCTCATTCCCAGTATTAAGTGTATGTATAGGCTTTACTTAGCCTAGAGTATAAAATGTACAGTTCAAGAATTAGCAAAGTTTTAAAGAGATTAGTACAGCAGAAAGATATAACAAACAAAATTAATATATATTCAAAGATAATGATATTTGATTTTACCTGAAAATTAACATCTTCTTTCTTAAAGATTAGTGCTCGAACTTCATCAGGATCTCCATTAAATATAGCTTGAACCAATGGTGGCTAAAATGAAGAAAAAACACATCTTAAAATAAAACCCCATTTTAGGATTTAGTGATGTGCATACAGTTTTTTTGATACATAACAGAAACATAAGGTAATGACAAAAAAAGAAAAACATTCCAGGCAGTAAAACAAAGAAACCACCACCAGTATTTAGTATCAAAGAAATTGCAAGTTTTAAAAACCTCAAACACATTGACATCCTCTAAGTCAATTAAATATATACATGAAAGAAAAAAAAAAAAGGAGCTGAGAAGACAAGCTTGTAACAGCTGAAAAGAGAATGCCTTAGAACAAAATTAGGGTTGTCACTACATGCTGCAAATTCTATACAGTATAAGCAAACAATCCCCTTTTACATTAGCAAGTGACTCAAGTTACTGAAAGTCTTTCACCTGTTTAGACAGAGTGGGAAAGCAAAGTGCATCAGATAAGTATGGTAACAAATTCACACTCACACACATCTATTACTAAATATAGCAGGATTTCTTAGTAAGTAAGAAAAGCTGCTGAGGTATGCTAGCAAGATTTAAGTCAGTCACTTGACAGAATAAAATAATTTAAAGCAATAAAAACCCAGTCCCCAGTGTTCATCATTTTCAGAACGTGCTAACTCGAGTATTACCAGGATTCTGACTTATGTTAATTTTTATTTTAGCTTAGAATTGCTCTTGTTTGATATAACCATATATGCTATCATTTCTCAAAATAAACACAGCGTATTTTTATAATACAATGATCACATCAGCTTCTAAAGTGGTACTGCATAAATGTGCTACTGAAGAGTGAGAAGTGGAGCAGGGAAAACCCATTTACTTCAAATACATTTCCCCAAGCCTTCTAAAACCCCACTGCTATTACACAAGAATCAAGACCTCTTCTTGCTGAACCATAAATAAGGTTACACAAAATAGATTGGACCCTTGCAAGCATAAATTCTACCACTAAGTTTCAGGTTTTTCCATCTTTATTACATGCAGATTTTATTACCTTGTCTTGTTTCAATGTTGTACATATTAATCCTAATCTTAGGAATACAGTTATTGGTATTTGAGACAGCACTGTAAGCAGGAAATATGCCAACAAACGACATGCCTTACCAGCACATTTCCAGAGGGTGATGGATGTACAGATACATTTTCCTGAGGTAAACTGGAAATAAATGTGGGAGAATCATCTTCCTCCTCCTCCAAAACAACAATACAGACTCGACTCATTCGATCCGTTTGAGGAAGCAAAAGCAAACAAGAAAATGCCAGCAATGGTATTTTTGGAAGCAGACTGCAGGTATGGCAATAGTGACCATAGAGGAAATACTTTGACCTGTTTCACATGCCCTCACAAACTTGTGAGTGCTGCTGCTGGTGTCTTAGCATCTAGAAAGGGACATTCCAATCCCCCTGCACACTTCATTTTCCAGACTTAATCACCACGAGATGTTTGAGACACTGCTGAAAAAAAAGTTGTTCCTTATAAAATAAAAAGTCCCTAAGCATCGAAACCACAAAACCAAAACTGTGGAAGAGCTGATAAAAATATCCCAAGATCCAATTCCATTCGAGCAGCACTCAGTGTCGCACACAGCTGTCCTTTCAGGAGCAAATTTGTCTTTGTTAATGTCACAACTTGCACAGCGTCCTTCTACCCCCACAGTGAAGTCATTGTTGCAGGAGACGACTCCGTCCTGCAGAGGACGGAACAAGGAACAATTGCCCCGGGAGAGACGGTGGAGCTATTCCCACTCCTGCAAGGTCAGTCTCAATCAGCCCTCACAGGCGTTCTGGGGACTGAAAATAAACGCGCCTCCCGATCATCCTGCCATGCTACAGCTTCCTTTCTCAATGCCAAGAACAGTGCGGACAGAAAAACACATCTCGGTTCGGTAGTTATTCAGGACTGCTCAGAGGAAAAGGATTCTTTCCCATGCAAGAAAAGAGCTGCAACGTGCAGCACGGCTGCAGCACATTTACATGCGATGAGTCAGAGCACAGGGACAATGAAGTCCTTGAAGAATATTGCCGGCTGAATCCAGCAGAGGCAAAGCAGCCGGGGTTACTCCGTCAGGGACACGAGCAATGCGGAGCCTTCATCTTTCCTTCACCAGGCAGTAGCTGTGGCTTCTCCATCAGGAATGCGTAAGGCAGAAACACTATTGAGGAGGAATGCTTCAGCAAAACAAGCTAGCTACTGCACACAAAAGCTCAAATTACTGCCTTAGACGATTTCTGCAAAAGCAGTTCATCGCTCAAGTGTTTCTTTTGATCACCATGTGAATGCAGTTCCCATGATAGTCTTCATTCAGATTGAGAGGGAGGAAAAAAAGGGGGGGGAAAAAATCAGACTGTACATCTTCTCTGAGCCAACTTCTTTATCCGAACATCTGTCACTGCGCCAACCTGGTTCTTCTCTTCAGTTGGAGCTTCTGCTTCTCAGTTTGTTTTTTTTTTCCTTGGCAAATTAAATTACACAACCAGCAGATCGGCTCGTAAAGCGCAGAGAGCAGAGAGCAGCTGGGCTGTCCGAGGCGGCAGGAGCGGCGCCCCGAGCAGCTCCCGAGCAGCAGCGATGCAGCCTGCCAGGCTGAAATGCCTCGTAATGCTCACATGTCAACTCACCAGCCACCAGCCACCGCTCCCAGGGCAACTTCCTCTGGCACCAAAAAAAAAACCCGCCTTTTGCTTTTTTTGGGGGCAGTCTTTGCAGTCTGCGCCAGTTCGGTGACTAACGCAGCTGAAAACGTAAAAATTCTATAACTGAAGAAAGAGCGACTGTTTAATATTTTCCACTAAAAGCCGCAAAGAAATGTGGTGTACTGGCCCTGCTGACTAACTACACTTCAGGCAGTAAACAATTCCAGCACTTTTAACTGCTTTCATATGGCATCGGTCAGGGCAGCAAAACGGTCCCCACTTAACTCATTGAGGACAACAAATGCAACACATAAATCCTCTGAAAATTAAATGAAAAGAAAAATCTTAGGAGCAATAGGCTGACTATTAAAAAGCCACTATTAATGACCAAATCCGTGGGGTTTTTTGCAATTAGTACAGACAAACACAACCTCAACTTCAAAAAAAAAATTACATGAAGTGTAATTTAAATATAATACTATTAAAATATACAATAATAATGAAGTATAATCTGAAGCCCTACAACTTGCTGAATAAATACTTCAGCTTGAATCTGCCTAAATGGTGCTGGCTCGTGGGTGTATTATGTAAATGGCTTCTGTCAAAAGTTGCTGGATAAGCTTCAGTGTTACAGGAACAGAGGGAGGGTTTTTGCTCTTGCTGTGCAGCAGGAAGGCAATTCTGATGTCCTTCAGTGGCAGCTAAGAGCAGAATTTGTCAATGGTGAGTAAGTTTATAGCTCTTCAATAAAGTACTTGCACTCAGGTTTCACATAGGAATCCAGGCAGAGAGAAAGACAAGTTTAAATGGTGTGTAAATGGTTTGGATATAAATAGACAAACTGAATTCCCACCTTTGGGGGCCACAGGCAGGAAAAGCTTACATGAACTCTTTTGCAAAAATGTCTACAGTAGCTTCATTGCAACACAATAAATTGCTTAAACACCTCCCTTTCCCTCTGACACTTTATGCAGGTGAAAGTTCTTTAAGTGCAAAAGAGTACCTTGGCCAAGGGTTCCCTGACTTCAAGAGTCCTGGCCTGGCAGAATACAGCACCAGATTCTGATTCATCCTGACGTTTCAGATTAAAATTTCTCAAGACTAACAAATACCTTTATAAATATACTCTGTTCATTACATAGAATCTAGTTGTTTTGAAATCTCATACATTTGGTGTTAATTACAAAAGAGCAATGATTTGTACACCACACTGCTTTGTTTCAGCATTTCAGCCATTTATTAAAAAGCAACAACAGATTCACATAAGTACGTATGACAACTCGTGGTGCTCTTGGCCACAGCAGAACTAGTTCTAATGTACATCCTTAAAGCTCAGTTATTGCAACACCCTATTATCTGCTATGGAACACAACAACCACAACATAGAAAAGAGCTTGCTTTCTATTTGTGAAAAATGCCCCAAGGAACAGACACTGAAGCTTGTTTGCATAACAAAACATGCATTAAAAAAAAAATCAGATTGAAAAAGCAAAATACTGGAAAAACGCATACTCAAGCTTCATATGATGCACACACACTTCCTAGATAATGGTTTTCCAGCTAAGCCCATATGTTCAGTGTAAATGAACACTTTTCAAGAGTCAGTACATTTATACAGTAAGCAAATGCCAAGGGTTCCATATGCTTTCTTTGGAATTACCAACTAGACACATTGCTAGATAGAGATAATGCCTAATTCAGTTCAAATTATCTAAACCTGGTCCATTTTTTACCTTTGTAATTACTTCAATGTCATGTAGAAATTCAATAGTTACCTTAAAAAGTCCACTTTCACGCTCAGTTAATTGTGAAAATTCAGAACATTTTAATTTACTCTGATAATTATGCAGTGATCTTAGATATAATTATAATACTATAAATATAAACTATTTCCAAAAGCAAGTTAACATATATCTCACCTAACATTGTACATTTTTGAATTGTGTCATTACTGCAGAGAGTTAAAAGCCAGCACGTCACAGTTTGCATTAGAAAGAGAACCAACACAACTGAGTCAATATTATATTGATTTCTGAATCTAAACCATGTAAGTAAGCAAAAACACCCTGCTCACGATAGGACTGTGTGTACGTAATTGCTTCCATAACCAAAGGAAAACCCACTTCTGGATATTTAATTTTTGTTCACAATTAACCAGCATTTCCCCCTTACATCCCCTTCAACCAAAAGCTGTGCCTTCACCTCAATACAAACAGAATCTCTAATCACCTCTTCTTTCAACTTCAAAAAAGCCATCTGAAGTATCTTCTGGTGTACAAAATGCAGCTTCTAATGTCACCTACGAGGTCTTCTGTAAACCAGAAGCTGTTTAGAATTCTACTGTGAGAAACCAAACTAAGGTTTCAATTTTTCAGCAGCTTATCTAACAACTTTTTGTGTAGAAGAGTTAATAGTAACAGAAAATGAAAGCAGAGGAAATTCAAGATGATTAATTTAAGCTTCTGTTCCTGAGACTAATTTAGGAATCATAACAGAACTTTGCGAAGGTATAAAGAACATTGCATCTCAGTTTGTATTAATTAAACTCAAAATAACTGAAGACAGCAGGTCATCACCATCCATCTTCAGCAAATGTCATCTGTTTCCAATAAGAAAGCTTATGAAATGAGATGCAAGAAAGAAGGCTCAAAAATGGCCTAACTTTTAAAAAGAATGCCATGTCTACAGGGGTTTGAGTGGTGATCTGATGACCTCCACAAGATCTGTCAGCGAAGTAAGATCTCCACACTTAATTCTCAAATTTTAAGAAGTATAATGATGATAAAAGCATTTTTGTGAAAATAAAGGGGTTTTTTTGTTGACATGATAACTGTAAGAAAAAAAGGCGTTGTAATTTTCAAACTATACTTGTTTTAAGTAAATCAAGTTTCAAGAGTCTTTAATGGGCGCATATAAAGAGAATATATTTTTTTTATAACCTGCAGGTTAAAACACAGATGCCTGCCATCAACACTAGACAGAAAAAACATGAACTCTGAATCACCTAAAAATAGCAACCTTTTCTATAGATCTGCCCTCTTCTCTAGGAACAAATGAGCGGAAGACTGTAGCAGCACTGCTGATGACACCAAAAACCAAAGTACATTCAGTATCAAAGAATCTACTCAAATAAAGATTTCTCTCTTGCCAACCAGCATTTACCAAGTTTTTTTTCTGGGCTGAGGTTAATCCAAATGGTTTCAGGTAATATTTTGTATGATTAAAAGGATCTAGGAAAGGAAGAAAATTGTTGTCTCAGGTTCCAGTAAAAATGAAAAACTTAGAACCAAGTAATATATCAACTCTGTAAGACAAACACCTAATCTGTATATTTCTTCAGAAGACAAAGATTGCTTTTAACAGCTACAGCTCTAAGTAAACAGGCATGCCCCTGTGTCAGTATAAGTTGATTTTATCACATACAGACAGAGATGAGTGTTCAGCATCACCATGAATATAAGTTACAATACTTCAGAACACTTCTTATGAGTCACTCATCTGAACTCCTCTGCTGCTTCCTCCCCACTCCTAAGGGAATGAGGTGGAGTCAGGAAAGAGAACAGTCTAAAGCAAGAAATTAGTACCTTTTTTCCCAGTTTTGTTCTGTTTATTCCAGAGCATCTGCAGAATGGTTTTAACCCCTGCACTCCACTGTTCTGCTTCTAAGGACAAGAAAATAGCTCTGCTTGCAACTCATGATACCATAGGCAATTCCTACTTTTTCTCATGCAATTATACAGGCTCTGTTAATCTAAAGAACTTTCATATAGTCACATATTATCTTTGAACACATGGCAATTAGTAAAATCCAGTATCTGAAAAGCCATTTCAGCTGAAACTGAAATAAATACGAAGAAGAAAAATAATCCAGCATTCATTCTAACTTTGCTCAATTAAAACAACATAAGAAAAATTAATAATAAAAATGTGTGTGATTCAGACAAAATTCAGTTGTGTACTTAACCACCCTAGAGCATGTTAAAAATACGTGATCAAAAACACCTTGAAAGTGTTACAAGTCTAAGCCATTTTCTGTAGAAGACGTCTCTTTTATATGTCTGAACAATACACCTGCAGACAAACTCTTAGGTGAAGGACCATACAGTCATCACAGTGCAAGGTAAGTAAATACCTTAAAAAATTATCTCTGACATCTAAAATATAGAGTCTAGCAATCAAACTGTCCACAGAACAAAACCAGAAAAGCAAATGCAACTCCTATTTCTCTTAAAAGAAAATATGAGGGTCCTGAATCTTCTAACATGTTTTCTAGCTAGGATATCACCCAGCACGCTTTCCTTTTAGGCCAGATTTAAATTCACTGACAAGAGGAAGTACCTTGTCCACTTTCAGTGTACAACCCTGTCATCAAAATCAACAATTCATTCTTACATTAACACACAGTACATAAAAGAAGACCTCCAGTTTGTCTGAATCATGGTCTTAAGGTACTTTGTAGAAAACTTGTGTGCTCAGATTTATCAGCTGCACCCAACCCCTCAATCTTTTGAGAAACAGAAGGCAGCTATTGCATCCAACAGCTTTTCTAAATTACAGCCACACAAGTCTGATGGTGGCATTGTCAAACTGTAAAATTGACTAGAAGTCAAAACAGCTCCTGGTTCAGGAAAGAGAGACCACAAAAAGGTGCACCTATCCACATACATTGTTATGAATAGTTAATGTAACAAAGATCGTGGTGTGGATTTTGGACCGAAGACAGGTTGTCTTTTTGCAAGAAGGTAAGTGAGAGAAGATGACTTCTGTTGGAAAATGGAGAAGATATTGTATTAAAATATCAGCTTAGTCAAAGAGAGAAGCAGGCAAAACACTTCAACATTTGTTAAACCCACACAAACACAAAATTATTAGCTGTACACTTAAGGGTTTTGCAAGCATGACAG
This sequence comes from Turdus rufiventris, assembly GCA_013186435.1. Taxonomy (NCBI): domain Eukaryota; kingdom Metazoa; phylum Chordata; class Aves; order Passeriformes; family Turdidae; genus Turdus; species Turdus rufiventris. The sequence goes on from PYHW01009859.1 coordinate 3,382,117, forward strand.
CTTTTAAAAATGTTTTCATAATACAAAAAACAAGGCCCACAGGTTTGTTAAAAGTATTTCCACCTGTTGACAGAGCAAAGGCAGAAAAGAAACTGATAGGAGCAATGTTTCTGGCCTCCTTAGCTCCTTCCAGCTCAGATCAGGTCAAGTCCACAGCCAATTTTGGGTTTTGGCACTAAAAATGGTATCAATTACAATAACTACCACAGTGTCCTTCCAGGAATAATTACTGAGGGCAGCAATTTCAGCTGTGCACACCAGCTCTAAAAGCAGAGTTGATGAAAACAAAAAAAAAAAAAATCAAAGGTTCAGTCTCAGCAGTCCCCGTTTGCTCTTCCACATGTCAACCACCCTCTCCCGGCACACCCAGCCCGTTACTGGGAGGTGAGGCTGGACAGGAACGCCAACAAGAGCAGAGCAAAAATAACAACCCAGACACGCTGGAAGACCAACCCACTGTCACAGCTGGCACTGACAGTCTGATGCTTCAGGGAACAATGCTACTACATTTTCCTAAGGAGAAAAAACAGCTAGCTTGGCTGAAGCAAATTAACAATTGCAGAATTCCTCATCAGAGTTTTATATCATCTATCACCTTGCCTTGAAAGTGTTTATACCAATACTGTACACACTCCTATAAATAAACTAAAATATGATCCTACTAAATTATATTAGGGCAGCTGGTAAAGCAACCAAGAGAATTCCCTTTGGGCCTGTGGGCACACGCATACACTGAGAAGAATTAGTACATCTCCTTTGATCTACTTTTCTACTGATCTATAGTCACGCTCAAGATGAACAGAGGAAGTGCTGATTTTACATAATTCCTCTTTGAAAATTTCTTCCTGCAGTACTGCTCCTGCAGAGAAAAAAAAGAATCAAACTCATTATTCATTATAGAAAAACTAGCCTACATCACAGAAGGTCAACATAACATTGCCTTATTTTTCACCATGCAATAGGTTTGCTTTTCCCTCTTCAGTAGGAATAAAGGCATTTGTGAACAGCGTATGGGATTCAAGGACAGACACTAGAACACACAAAAGCACCACAAGCCTCTCAGAGACTGCATCCTTGAATACCAGAATTCCTTGGGATTTTCTAATGTATGGCATAACAGGCTTCTTCTGTCTCTGATGCACTGAAACCAATTCTCTATGTTTGCATCCCAAGGAAAAGAAGCAACTTTCACCTGGCAGCTGCTTACTCAAAAAAAACCCCTGAGTATGGTATTTCATTGCTACATGGGAAAAGAACAAGTCCCAATTTCCCTGGATTTGTATGCTTTTATGGTTGAATAAACTGCTGTTCCTCCAGCAGATGATTAGGAACACATTACAACTGGTCTGTAGGGCTTAGCTTTCCCAGAGAGGCTCATTTAGCTGGATGGGCTGTAAACCAATAACCTTTATCCTTTGCTCTTTTTCTAACCTTGGTTCTTTAGCTGGAAGGCTGGAAACCCCCTTAAAGGCAGCACAATGCAAAATACCCAGATTCAGCACTGGACAGTGCTGGTGTTGAGACTGAAAAGGATGAGGTTCTCACCGGAGCCAAGAAATCCGGCATAAAGTTTATAATTTCCTCATTAAAACTCTGCTGGGCTACTATGCTGCTGAGCTTCTGAAGAAGAAAATGGTAGTCAGATAGATTTCTAGAAATTAGAATTGCTCTGCTGCCTATGGTGAGTAACCACTCTGATTCAATCCCAATCTCCACTATATTGAGGGCATATTAAATCTTTCATTGCAGTGTGTTTGATGAGCTTGGGATGACAGACAAATTGGTTAGTCCTTTCCAAGTCACATCCAAGTTATCCTCCTAATACCATTCTTTAACACAGATGTGCCCATTCTTTTCCTTTTCCCCTTTTCTTTCCCTTAAAATTCACTAGCTAACTAACTTTTTCAACACAATTTCAGTTAACACTGGAGTATTCATCTTTTTTGATGGTCTAATTTATGTAGAAAGAACAAGGAAACCTGAAATTGGCTAAGAACATATGAAACTACAGAGAAGATATGGGTTAATAAAAACACCTCAGTTTTGGAAGACAGGAACGGTAGCAGGCAGCCATATAAAAATGTAAAACAAATTCTAGCATTCTACCAGACATTCTACACACTTGAAAAGCGATTCTTATGACTGATTTTTTATCCTATACCACTTAACACATTTTAGACAGACAAGTCAAGTCAGTTGTGCCAGTCAGAGGAGGACGTTCAAAGTTTTATGTCACCAACCACATCAATCCTTGTGGGTAAGTTGCCATCGTTACAAAATGTTTGCTTTTATACGTTTGTCAGAAGTTCCTATGGAATTCCCAAATGACCAAAATCAGCAGTGGTTGGGAGTGCTCCACCAACATTTAGGAACTTGAGTCAGAAACACATACCACTTCCACTCAGACTATTATCTGGGAAACACTAAAAAAAATGATTCATACCATTTTGAGCCATGGAAGGGAGGAAACAAACATCACATTCAACTATTTTAATCCTTCAGTGATGACTCACATCAGTTTAGAACATTTCCAGAACCAGTTGCTTTTCTCAAGTAACAAATAGCAGTTGCCTATTCAAAAAAATAAACAACAGTGACAGACCCGCTTTCAACAGAACCATTCAACTATCAGAGAATTAGTAAAAAGGAAGGGCTTGGGGTGGATTTTTTATTTTGCCCCCCCCCACCTCTTCCCAAAGCACAAAACCCAAGAAGCTCAGTGGATCTATCTCTGTTAGCCAAGGTCAGAAAGCTCACCGACTTTCAGCTGCTAATTATGCTTATTTAAGTTTGATTTTAGCAGTATTTGCAAGAATCAGCTTCGATGTGCTGGTACAGCAAACAGTCCATTACCTGCCTCAATTTCAGCAATATTAGCAGGGTTTTATCTTAGTCCATGTTTTGCTTGGGCTCACAGTTGTGTTATTCTAGCAGCAAATACTAACAAAATGTAAATCCAATCACAGAAGCAAGAAGATATAACCAATTAAGAGTGAGAAGTAATGAACACCCTGTGAAAAACTAAGAACCAGAGCAGAGCAATGCATCTAAATGAGTGTTAAACAGCACCCACTGGCTTCCAGTGGTTAAATGACCAAAAAGGGAAATAACATAGCTTGGACTGAGGAACAAAGATAAAACCTAAATAGGAGCAACTATACAGTACAGGCTGTTTTACCTCTACTAGAAGGGCAGCATCAGGAAGAGAACACTTCCAAATCTTACCATCTTAGGGAAGGAAATTTCACTCAGCTTCAAATGTATGTCTGCTATTCACTCAGTCTGATAAATCAAAGAACTAAAATGCATTATCTAGAGGAAACTATTTAGAAACTATTTTATTTAGGAAACTATTCAGCATATATTTTCTAAGTGGACCACACAATTTCTGCTATTCAAAACAAAGCTCTGATTTTGTCAAGAAGAAAACAACTACAAAACCTTCTTCAAAATACCTATTCAATACTTTTGTCACTACTGAAACTCTCCTAGTAGAAAGTTGAGTGAGTCCATAATACTGAAGGGAGGAAGAGGCTGAATTATTTCATAGCTCTAAAAGAAAACAGAAAAACTGTGGCCTTTAAAAGTTTCTGTTCAGATTTTCCTATTCATTAGTCATGTGATGGTACAATCTGCCTGCCCCCCTTCCTGTTCCACTCAGGGATGGGTGTTGTTGCAGGGACAGAGGAGGCAAAAAGGGGGGCACACTTTAATGGTGAGGGCGTTTTCCCCAGGATGGAGTTTGGGAGGGAAAGGTCCCGAATACATTACATTTTTTCAGAAGATTTAAGTTTTCTTTTAAAGAAAACTTTTTCAAAATCAGTTCTCTCTTGCAGAAGAGTTATAAGCGTTGGAACAAACTTTTACATAAATATTTAACTATCATAATACTTAAAATGCATTTAGGATTCCCACTAGTGCAATACTTTTAATTCAGTTTTGGGTAGATAGGAATAGATTGTGACCACAGAAGCCACAGTTCAGCTGGCTTGCTCACATGTGAAATTTTGGTTTCTATACACACCAGGAACTCAAAATACTGTACATAAGTGAGCAAAATGATTTCCAGTTGCTATGGATACCACTTATTTTTCTTTCTTCAGTATATAAACAGTCAGTCACTGTACACAAATGATTTTGATCATCTTTAAAATAGTGTGTGTCAATAGCTGCCTCAAGCATCAGGATTTGCTGCCTGAGGAAAGCTAAACTTCCTAGAAGTTTTTAGGAACCCCTTACACCTCACTCATGTCCAAGAAAAAGCTCCTTTCTGGCAACTGAAAACACTATAAAACACAGCTGGATAAAATCCACATATTCTCACACACACAGGCACTACTACAGGACGAGAGAGCTCATCTAAAACTTCTGCAGCTGCCAAAATAGATGTGGCTTTTCCTAAACTGAGCAAGGAGAAACACAGCTGCAGACAAAAATCTTCCCTGCCTGCTGCAAACCTTCCAAGGAGCTCTCCCCACAATGCCCACAAGGGAAGCAACTCTCAGGAAGGCTCTTACACATCACTGCAGGATAAAAGCATGTACACAACCTTCACTCCTTAGTTACTTTTCCTATCAATTTTTCCATTCTGTATTTAGAAGATTAAAACGCGCTTTCCTTAAAAAGTCTATTACCAAATGAAATTTCATAAAATGCAACAGAGTATTATTTTAGAATGCTGATTAAATTCTTACCACCCTAGTAATCTGTTATTTGTAGGGTGGTTTGGTGGGGTTATTTTAAGTGACATTTGAAAAAGTGTTATTAGTCTGCTTTTAATTGCTGGTCACCAGACAGACTCTTCACTCCTCCCTTCCCCCCATGACCCTTGCACATTCACATCCCTTTCCTGAGCCAGCACAGGCAACTTGTATGACCCAACTGCCCCTGTTTACATTTTTTTTTGCTGGTGAACTGTGTGAGCCAGCTCACCATGGGCCTGCAGCTGCAGTGGGAGCATTCAAACTGCTCACTGCAACAGTGATGGGCTTTGCAAACCCACACCCATCAACTGAGCTGCCCTAACCAACCATGTATCAGAACTATTCCATTCCTTGTATTTTCCTTAAATTATCTCAAAACAGTTTTCATGATACTTAAAACTTTTCCAAACTATCACTCCCTAATTTTTTTTCAATTACACAAAACCATAGTTATGTAAAGAATTCTAAGTTTCTCCCATGATTCAATCTGTAAATTGCTCCTAGTAAATTTCCTTTAAAAAAAACCCTACAAAACATTTTGCAACATAGAAATTGCATAGATTGTGTTAATTAAAGTGTCCCTAAAGTACTAACAGTATTTTTAAAGCAATGGCTTTATTAAAAAAATACTAGAAAATTTTAGGGCCCAGACTTCAAAAAAAAAGCAGACAAAACCAATTATGTATCAAGAATCCACAAACAAGCAATTTATGTATTAAATACAAGCACAACAAGGTAGTTACAACTTTTACACAATTTTCCATATATGATCTAAAGCTTGTGCGTTTGGGGAAGTTTTGTATTTTTTCAATCAGGATTAGTTGGGGCTTCATGTGTTCCAAAATTTTCCTAACTGGCTTCAATTGGTGATTTATTCAATTAAGACGACACCTAGAGGAGAACTTGCAAAGTAAATTCTGGCATTCCTAAGAGCCAGAAAATTGCATTATAAAGGAGTATTATCATAGAGAATCAGAAAGATGGTATCAAGACACAATACATAATACACAAGACACACGAGCTGCATATTACTTATTCAAAATATTAAGAAAATTAACTTCTCTACTCCCTTGCCTCTAAAAGTCCTTTAGGATTAGGTATCTTAGAACCTACAAATAACCAAACCCCACTCAGCAAATAAGTGGATATAAAAAGGGAGAGTATTTGGTCAAGTTTTGTGGCAAAAACAAGGCCACAGTGCTTCTTGTACCCAATTGTTTTCTACCTCTTCTTGGCAAGACAACTTTTATTTTATAATACTATTATGAAAAACTAATACCAGATTTCTACAGAATATAAATATGTTAGGAATACTTCAATATTTAGTAACAAGAAGTCAGTATTATGGTTAGGAATAGTCCTATTTGATTATAGCTTACATACCAAGCTGTGGAGCGTCTTCCCCAGAAAACACCTCATGCAATCAGCATCTTCATAATGCAGGGCAATGAAGAGAGAACACCACTGAACTCATGAACTGGTTTGCAAGCTAAACTAGAGTCTAGAAATACATCAATAAACTTATACATCTTGGTTAAAAAACACCACATAACTATGAAAACATAACCTTTAAGTCATGCAGTTATAAATTTTTATAGCCTTGACTCAGCTGTTGTAACCTGCTGCCCTAGAGATTATTTCACGCTCTAGGAAATAAAGGCAACCAACTATTTTTTCAGAAGTTTTGACCATCCAAGTTTCTTCTTGGATGTACACTGACACCTCATGGTCATTTAAAAAATACTTAAGATCTATGCTCTCTTAGTTCTGTTCTTCTCTCTTTTATAAAAACTCCAATTAATTTCTTTTTCTTTTAATGACGTCCTCTTTAGAAATGTCAATCTTTAGATTACATTATTTAGTCTATTGCTGCTTTTCTTTTAGTAAGAAACTACTTAGCATTAATTTTTGATGAGCAGTGAGGAACTCTGCCCCCCTACAAACAAGGAATCACAAAAGACAGGACAAGGTACCTCTTCTCTCCAGCTTCAGACCCTCCAAACAGCAGAGAAGCAACCATAGCCATTGTAACTCTTCACAGAACAGAGAGACCAAGAAGATAAATAGGGCCACTGCCATATGAAAAATGAGATTGGAAATGTTCCTCCCCAAATGACAGAAATAGCCTCTGGATAAATTTATGGCACTACGCACAAGCCTTTTACTCTTTGAAGTACATGAAAACCTTTAAAATCACACACATGATTACCTAAGAATAATAATAAAATTCACTACTTCCTCCAGATTCTCATATTGGAAGTAGAAGTTTGTTACTTTTCACTCTTTCCAACAGGGTGACGTACGAAAAAACCCCAAACCTCTGCCACTTCTTCCTTCTTGATTGAGAACTCAGTGGCGTATCTATATAAATAGTCAAGACACACAGTACATATCTCAAGACTGATAAACTGACAAGCTACTTCTTGCTAACTAAAATTGTAAAGTCTTCAACTGCAAAAAATAAAGAGTAATATATATTTAATAGGTCTGTAATGTTATTTGCTGGGGTATTACCAACTCTTTAAAAAAACAGTAGAGCTAATTGAATTAACATTATCCAAGAAACAATAATATCCACGGAAAAAAAAGACTCATTATTTTGAAATATTTATCTTTACCTAAATATGCAAGGCAAAGCCATTTAGAGGATATTGTCAGTTCTTCAAAATGAAAAGCAGCTACATTATATCTTTTCTTTAGAGATGCTACTTTTGACCTTCTAAGAAAGAACACTTGAATTGTGTTCTCTGAAGTATTTATAACATTGTTGAATACATTATTAATATTTTGGCAAAATCTGCAAAACCTTCCATTTGAAAAAATCAAATTATTAAAAGCAAATGTAAAAACAGGCCTTTAGTCCATCTCTTCACCAAGCCTAAGGGAAGAGGAACAGATTCTCAAGCATTTACTCTACTTAATACCAGCTTTGTTTTACATATTTTGAAGTGGAATTCCCATAGCATCAAAACACAATCAAGAAGGATAAAAAGATTCACTTTCCATATCAAAGAAACATCCAACCAACTTCTTGTCCCATGGAACTTCTGTCTTTAACAGTGATGGAAGAAGCAAACTGCCAGTCAGCATCTTTTTACAACACATCCCCTCCCACCCCTGCCAAAAAGCAGCAGCTGATAAATTCCATTCAACGTGGAAGGGAGCTTATTTTTCAGTCATTACTATCACCATCTGGTCAGCAGCAAAGGAAATATCACAAGTAGTCGCATAAGAGATTAAAGTGAGGTCATCTTGAAGTGCACACTGGAGAAAGAATCCAAGGTAACGGACTTAAAACTTATTCTGCTCCCCATTATTTGCATGAAAGAGCTACCACAACACCTGCACAAATGCTAGACCATACATACTAAGTGCCACAGGCATCCAGCTTTTAAATTCAGCCAAAATTCAGACTCAAGTTCTCAGTATCAGGTGCCAGAATCATTAAAAAAATATAGGGAAAAGAAAAAAAATTAAAAACCCAAACAAACAATGAACCCTCACGCACCCAGTATTACTAAGATTAGGAGAAAAATAAACTTTACCTTCATCTGTTTAATCCACACAGTAATTTAAGTTATAGCACCCTAAGTGCTATATAGCAGCACATATTTGATAGTTGGTACTGAAATTTTGAAAGGTCAAAGAAAGAAACATGCACTATTCTGGTACCCATTACACACAAATAATGGATATGTTCAAGTCTCTCACCTGTACATGACCAATGTGTTTGGGTAGTCTGTAGCTGTCTGGTGACCCAGTTTCCTGAATAATTTACCCCAAAAGAACAATTTCCAGGCATAAACAATTCCCATATCATGTATAAAGTGCTCTTGCTCTGCATGCTCCACCTAAGAACCAATCACCCATCTTTCAGCAAGTGCATTTTGGAAATACTGTAGCTAGTAATGTGTTTGCAGTATTTCTAAATAAGGATGTGCATCTCTTTTGTACAGGCATAAGAGCAAAACAAGGTTTATCAACTACCATCGTTTTCAGCTTCTAAAGCAAACCACTATAAGCCATCATCCTCACAGCCACTTCAACCCCAGGAAAGATGTAAGGATCAGAGGGGGAAACCACCACTTCTCTCAAGACATTTGTGAGGGTACTTTCCTCTAATAGTATGATTCATATCAAAGTTTCTCTAGCATGTGATGTTGAGGAACTAAGAGAAGATGCAGCTCTTCAAAATTTAAAACATACAACTGGTACCAGCAGTACAAAACAGAACCCATATTATTATTATTATTATTATTATCATCATCATCATCATCAAAAGAAATTTAACAGGATGATTAAAGAGGTATAAAATACACTTGATCTTCAGTTCAAGATCCTTAGGGCAGCCAGGAAGGTGCACAGCAAACTCACTACCTCGGACATGAGGAGAGCAAACTTTGCTCTCTTCAAGGGTTCCTTTGGTAGAGTGCCGTGGGATAGAGCCCTAGAGAAAAGAGGGCCCAATAGAGCTGCAGATATTCAAAGACTCAAGAGCAATGTATCCCTACAAAGTTCAGGAAATAGTGAAGAACGCCAGAAAGCCTGCATGGATGAACAAGGAGCTCCCGGACAAACAAACACAAACAGCTCACAGAGGGTGGAAGCAAGGACAGATAGCCGGGGAAAAATACAGAGAAATTGTCTGAACAGCCAGGAATCTGGTTAGGAAAGCTGAAGTACTGGCAGAGGTAGATCTATCCAAGGGCATTAAAGGCAAAAAATAAAACTCCTTTAGGTACATCATTAATAAAAGAAAGACTGGGAAAAACATAGGTCCTCTCAAGAAAGATTTGGGAGATCTGGTTACCCAGGACATGTAGAAGACGAAGAGACTCAGTGACTATTTTGCCTTGGTCTTTACCAGCAAGTGCTACAGTCACACTGCCCAATTTGCAGAGGGTGAAAGCGAGAACTGGGAAAAACAACCACCTCCCTCTACAGGAAAGGATCAAGTTCAAGACCATTTAAGGAACCTGAAGGTGCACAAGTCCATGGAACCTGGTAAGATACATCCATGAGTCCTGAGGCAACTGCCTGGGGAAGTGGCTAAGCTAATCCATCATATTTGAGAAGTCATGGCAGTCTAGTGAAGTTCTCACTGACTGGAAAGGGGGAAATAGAACGCCCATTTTTAAAAAAGGAAATAAGGAAGCCCCAGGCAATCACAGGCTGCTGAGTCTCACCTTAATGCCTGGCATAATAATGGAACAGATTCTTCTTTAAATTAAGCTAAAGCACATAGAAAATAAGGTGGTGATTGGGGACAGACAGCAGTAGCTTCACTGAAGGCAAATAATGCCTGAGAAATTTGCTGGCTTTCTATGATGGGGTTGCAGCAGTGGTGGATGAGAGAAGGGCAACAGACATCACCTACCTGGACTTGTGAAAAGCATTTGATACTGTCCTCCACAATATTCTTGGCTCTCAACTGGACAGACATGGATTTGATGGATGGACCTCTTAGCGGATAAACAGTGGCTGGATGGCCTCATTCAAAGAGCTGCAGTCAGCAGCTCAATGTCCAAGTGGAGAACAGTGATGAGTAATGTCCCTCAGGGGTCAGTATTGGAGCTGATCCTTTTTAACATTTTTGTCAGTGACACGGACAGTGGGGTCAAGTGCACCCTCAGCAACTTTTCCAGCAATACCAAGATGTGTGGTGTGGTGAACACACTGCAGTAAGGGATGCCATCCAGAGGGAGCTTCATGGGTTTAAGAGGTGGGCCTGTGTGAACCTCATGTGGTTCAACAAGGCCAAGTGCAAAGTCCTGCATGCGGCTTGGGGCAATCCCAAGCACAGATACAGACTGGGCTGAGAATGGATTGAGAGTAGCCCTGTGGAGAAGGACCTGGGTGTGTGGGTGGACAAGAAGCTCATTGTAACCCAGCAATGCGCGCTTGCAGCACAGACAGCCAAATGTGTCCTGAGCTGCATCAATAGCTGCATGGGCAGCAGGCCAAGGGAGGTGATTCTCATCCTCTGCTCTGTTCTAGTGAGACCCCACCGGAGTGCTGTGTCCTGTTCTGAGACCCCCAGCACAACAAATACTTTGACCTGTTGGAAGGAGCCCGGGGGAAAGCCATTAAAGTTGGTCACACAGGACAGTAGCACCTCTCCTACAAACACAGGCTGAGAGAGCTGGGGCTGCTCAGCCTGGAGAAGAGAAAGCTTCAGAGACCTCAGAGCAGCCTTCCAGGACCTAAAGGAGACTAGAAGAAAGCTGTAAAGAACCTTTGCACAAGGGTATGGAGTGATAGGACAAGGTGGAATGGCCCTAAAGAAGGCAGATTCCAATTAGATATTAGGAAAAAATTATTTTCTATAAGGGTAGTGAGGTACAGGTTTCCCAGAGAGGCTGTGGATTCCCCATCCCCAGAGGCGTTCAAGAGCTGGCTGGCTGGAGCTCTGAGCAACCTGGTCTGTGGGAGGTGTCCCTGCCTATGTAAGGGGCATTGGAACTGAACCTTGAGGTCCTTTCCAACTCAAACCATTCTATACAAGGAAAGAGACCAATGGATTCCTCTCCCCTTGGGGAAAATAAGAAAGCCTCTTTAGAGCAGAGCACTTCAACAACACTATGAACAATTTTACTCTTGGCAACCAGAGAAAATAAAGCCACTTTTCTCCCTGTGAGGACTAACTTAGAGCATGCCCCTCAGAAAGGTACAATGTCACAGGTTCCTACTGGGCTTCACCACACTGTACCGAATCAGGATGCAAAGGTGACTGCACAGACTGATGGGAGCAGGCAGAGGTTCTGCAAACCTCAGCATGTTCCCTGCTAAGGGGTGCCTGCTTTTAATCTAAGTACAGTCCTGTAAACTGAAGCACCTCTGAGTTTCAGGGGTTTTGCTGGTTCTACTTTTTTTCCTATGTATTTTTTGTTGTATTTTTTTAAGGTTTCTACCAGTTGCAGGGTTTTCTAAGTGTCAACAAAATTGTTGCAATTTAAGGAAAAAAGCCCTAAACAAATTACTTGCGCTAGCTGGAAGTTAAGAACTTTTATATTCAAGTGTGTATAGCTACAGCAGTTGCACAGCTTCTCAGTGAAAATTAAGGTTTATGAGGGGAGGGTAGGGCAGGGGAGGCAGACAAGAACACAAAACTCACAAGGGAGATGGCTTCCACTGCACCCAAACTGGGGAGCCCCCAGCAACCAAACCCAGGCCAGAAGTATCCCATTTGCTGGGGACATGGACTGCCAGGCTGTCCAAGGTCCAACAGAGACCAGGGTGAGACCAGCTCTGGGTGGGCTGTGAAAAGCAAATGGCTACTACTTGCTTTAGTTATATAAACAGACTTGCCCATATGGAGCTCCAAGACAAATCACAGCTTTGGGTTTGATTTTGAAAGTTGCATGTTTAAGCAGTAGAAATGCATGGAGAAAGAAGGATTACTATGTAGGCATGGAAGGTCTTAATGAACTAAGCAAGGTTCAGTTCATGTTCCGCACCAAGGCCTTTTCTGCTTCTCAGTGCCCCACCAGCAAGCAGGCTGATGATCTGAAAGCTGGAAGGGACAGAGTTGGGACAGCTGACCCCAACTGACCCAAAGATATCCCATGCTAGATGAGATCACACTCAGCATGTAAAGATGAGGGAAGGTGGATGCAGGGAGGAGTGTCTGCAGTGATGCCATTTGTCTTCCCAAGTCATCATTGTGTGTGATGGGGCCCTGCTTTCCTGGAGATGGCTCAATATCTGCCTGCCCATGGGAAGTGGTGAATGAATTCCTTGTTTTGTTTTGCTTTGCTTGCATGCACAGTTTTTGCTTTTCCTATTGAACTTTATCTCAACCCACGACTTTTCTCATGTTTATGTTTCTGATTCTCTCCCCCACTGCACTGGTGGAGAATAAGCAAGTGCCCACCAGGATCAAACCAAGCTAGAACACGGCAGAATTAAGGCAACATACAACCTTTACATACATACAATATTTACCTTAAACAGAATAAAGACAGTGCTTAATTACACATCATTACTAGTTTGAAAGTTAGGAGGATAAGTGTTTCTGAATTAAGAAGTCTGTCCACAATACCAGTTCTAAACACTTTGCATATTCCTTTACAGATTAGGTCTGTTAAGGGGGACATATGAAACTTATGTCATAGAAAACACAGTGGATTTAATTAAATTTACTTATTTTGCTATTTAAATAAATACCACAAGCACTTGAAGAACATTAGGAGAATAAGGAAATACACAACAGGAAACAGAGCATTTAATGAAATTATATGGAAATGTCTTACCCTGTAAAATGCCATGTGACTCTTGCAGCCTTTACGCATCATGAGACAGGAACACTTACAATGGAGTTGAAATGGCCACAGGCAAAATTAATTCCTAATTTACAGGAAAAAAATTTCAGAACTTAAATCCTCTTTCACTAGGTTTAAATATAACCCAATATATCACATGCTGGATATATTTTACAGGAACAACTACTGTCACCTCAGAAGTAAACCTTTTAAGTGTGCTAAAACTGTTGTGATAGTTTACTGAGGCAAACAAAATGTACCTTTGGTAATTCATTTTTTTTTCTTTTGCAAATAAGAAGCACAGCTGGCATATTGATAGGCCAATACTTCAGGACAGAACTGGCAGCATAGTCAGCAACACGTGACTATTTCCTGTGCCAGAGAGGAGATCTGTGGAAGCTTCTATGTATTTATATAAACAGTTTTAGTCTTTATTGCTATTAGGTTTTACTGACGGATTTCCTCTCTGTGGACCAAAACAAATGAATCACTATTTCCCCCTCCTCCTCTACACATGATATTTACAAAGAAATCCCAGCTTTCACAGATGCCTCCTTTCCACCTGAGGAGGGGCAAAAGGGTAGAGCAGGGAGCAAACCTCAACAGATTCAGCTTTCATAGTTAAGAGGGGGTTTAGAATGCAAATGTAAAGGTAACAGCTGTGGCAAGCAGGTACAGAACAATCCAAAATAACTGCATGATTGCAACATTGTTTAGATGAGTCTTAATGATAATTTAATTTCAAAACCAATCCTCAGTCACCTTTCCAAACATATTCAGCCCCAGCAGAACCAAGAACAAAGAGGGACTACTGCTGTAGTTCCATGTCCCCAGTGTTTTCTTTGTGCTGCCATTGCATTTACCTTCCCATAAACTGACCTACAGAGAACAGCTGGCAGAAAGCTAAAACTGTTTTTTGCTAATTCAGCCACCAAACTTGCCTGCTGTAAGATCTGCTGAACAACAGTGCAAGAGAACAGCCAGGAAACTCCCAAGGGAGGGATATAAAGGGAAACTACCCTTTCTAGCAAAAGTTTGAAGTTTTAAGTCTTTTTAAACAGCACTTAGGATGGATTTGCTAATCTGTGCAGATGTACCTTGGCTACTGGTCTCATCTATAAATTAGACCTTTAATCATATTCCCAAATAATGCTGTAACTAAAGTCTTAAATGTCTTAACTTTCTTAGAAAGAAAGTATAATTTCACTGCTCAGCAATTTTTACAGCGCTCAAGTCTGTAAGAATCAGAAGAGTATCAACAATCATTGGCAATGCATCATCTTTTCTCTAATTTCTGCACCCCACCATCATTCCTGTCCCCACACAGTATGGACCAGCAGGTCAAGTAGACAGCACACCTCAGATGTGTGAGCCACACAGATGTGAGGTCACCCCCAGCACCCCATGACCACCCCACTCCACCTGCAACACTCTCCCCTTAAACACACCAACATCCTTTATCTTACCAAGCAAAGCAATTTTAGCATAGATTACCACAGGGAAGTATTGTGAGTATTGCTCACAATATTAGTTTAATATACTGACTATTTTTATAAGATTGTTCATCAAAAGATACCCTGAAATGTCTAAATGTGGGATTCAAACATTACTTCTACAGTACATTTTGATCTGCCAGATACTGTCTTTTGATCTCAGCATTTCTATATTTGATATTTATGTTCAGACATGTGTTTACACTGTATTGTCTTGGATTGAGGATTATTTCCAATCATGGAATCACAGCATAGGTGAGGTTGGAAGGGAATACAGTGGGTCATCTGGTCCAACCTCCCTGCTCAAGCTGGGTCATCCTGGAGCACATGGCACAGGACTGCAACCAGACAATTCTCTAATATGTTCAGTAACAAAGACTGCACAATAAATTTACAGAATTCAGAATATATCTAATGTGAACAGGAGAACGACTGGGGCAGGGGGTGGGCTGCGGGGAAGCTTCGTTTTGATAGCTCTTTTATCCTAGAAATTTTCTATCTGACTTTGCAAGCAGTCATGTTATTCTGTATAATAATTTGGAATATTTGTAACATTCTAACTTTTGCAGTTTGAAAGAAAAAAAGAGAGTAATTAGTGGAAATCACTCTTTAAAAAAAAACAAAAAAAAACAAAAAAAACCAAGAGCGGCAATATCAAACCTTGTCACTTGGTGGCAGCACACCACAGAAAACCGAAACACTTGAGCAAGACCACAAAATTCCTCCCCAAGCCAGCACATACTACTTTAATATCTCTCCTACAAGTGCCAGAATTCCTGGAAGGCTCTAGTCACTTCACATATTTAAGGTAGGCACCTAAATTTTCAAGACTGCTGACTTCACATTAAAGGAGATACTAAAGGCTCAAAATTAAAAGAGCTTTATTTTATCTTTTTGACATGTTTAGAGGTTCACCTACCTCCACTAAAATTGCTAGAAACATACTAAACAGTATTCCCAAATAGGTGCAAGGCAGAGCAAGCAAACAGAAGCAATACTTGAAAGCCTGATATTCCAACAGTTCCTACAAACTGAAGAAAACAGGGGACTCAGAGTCATACGCATTGATTCGGATTTCTTGCCATCAGAAAAAGCCTGACAACACACCAGAACACTCATTACAGTCCCACATCTCTTCCACCAGCAGAAACTCTTGCCAGCATCACACATGAAAGGCAACACCACACACAGTAAGTACCCAACAGTGCTGTTGTAGTCAGTGACAATGAATGAGAACTGACAGTCTTTACCCATTTAAATAATTGATGTTAAGCAAAGGTTAGATTTAATTTAATTAGTAATATTTAATAACAATTAAATAATTTAGCAAACACTTTGAAGAAACATTTGAAACTACTACTACTGAAGCAGGAAAAAGATGCAATGAGAACACAAAGATCTGCTGAATTCCTTCTCCTCTGAGTAACGTAGCAAAAGGTCATTCATCAAAGGGGCAACAGGATTGTTATCCTTTCTCTCAAACTGCTCTTCCACACACAGATGTACAAAGACATACAAACTATAAAGTGTCTTATTTCTGTAACCACATGATAAACAGCTTTGTTTTGCACTATTTGTAATCTACATGCCAAATTTACTAATAAAAGATTACCATATGCTATCACATCATTAACACACAAATTGCAATGCCAGTTCTATTTTCTCTATATTAGATGTTTATTAGTTTAACTACAAGATTTAAAACACAGTCATTTCTTAATAACAATCCCATACAAAAGCAACTAACAAAGTCTTTATAGTACTGAGGGCGTTTTGTACCAAATATAAGATGATATTATCCAAACAATTAATTCCTGGAATAAAGAATTTGAGTTTAAAAGAGCAGACCATTCACATGCAAGCTTCAGGGAGATAAAGCTATAAATTTAAGCCAAGCATTAGGAAGTAAATATGACTTCAACCACAGAAGAGTGACTGGGATAGTTAAAAATACTAAATAAATTCAACTAGAGAAGGAAAGCTGTCCCTCCTCTCCTCCTACCTAACCAAATAGCACACTGTTGCCTAGTATACGTGCAGTCTGGTAGGGTTCTTCAATTTTATCAGCTTCATTAAAACAGCACTTTCAGTGGGACACACGTGAAATAACAGCCTAATCCAACATCACAGCAAGAGGATAAAATGGAGACCAAGGGAGAGAGGTGAAAGTGAGCACAGAAAGCAAGAGAAGCGCAGCAGCAGTTTGCCATCAGAGGGAGTACGAGCCTTAAACAAGAGTGTTCAGCTTCCAGGTGGGAGCAGACACACAGTTCTGTGAATGTGAACACCTACACAGGTTTAAGGGAGGGCTGGTCCTCCAAATTCTTGTTGAGAAACAGCACACACGTGAAAGAGGTGCAAGAAAAAGTTTTTGTTGAAAAACAGAGCTGCTATACTATTTTTACAAGTAGAAAGCCATGGGACAATGAAAAAGAACTTCAAAGTTCTGCCCATTTAAACTACTAGGGAAATGTGCTCCTGATCCATTTTTTCAGTAAACTTACTGCCTTCAAAAGAAAAAAGAAGCATTCTATATCACAACATGGAACTTGATTTTGGACCTGACTGAAATGAAAAGGGAACCACTAAGCAAATAAGGCACATGACTATATATCAAACTGCACTTTATCCCAAACTCTCAGCTCCACTTTGGTGCCATTCAGTGCCAAGCATGTCTTCAACACACTGCATGCTCCTCAACATTACCTGTAATAGCAGATCCTCAGCTGAGGCATGGAGAAAAGAAACGTGAATGATTCTGTGTAAAAAGAAAAAATATTCTACCACTACCACCACCACACACAAGTTTCTAAGATTTCTTTTTTATCCCTTTTCCTAAAGAGGAAAGATAAACCATTCAGCATATTCAAGACTGCCAAACAAGGTCCAGACAACAATGAAGAGCTATCAGACCCACTCTGTTTCAGAAAGGAAAATGTTTGCCCATTTATCCATGTCCCAAGTTGCAGAATACACCAACTTCCTCATACACTAGGAAAAAACAGTTCTGTAAATTCCAGAGGTACTGAAAAAGAGCAGAGTAGGTCTACAGTACTTCAGTGTATTTTCTGCATCCAAGCAATGGAGCCATTCATTTGCTCATCCATTTTTCCAACTGAAAAGTGGTCTCAGCAAAATCAGCAGAGGTCTGGCATCTTTTAAAAATAATGTGAATTGTATGTTAGATAGGGAAAACAAAAAAAGAGACTGCTTCCCTTATTTTAAATGGAAGGTGAACTAAAATCTGATTGAATCATAGAAAAATAATTCTCATTGGGGTGGGGAAGAGGGAAACACTCTTTTTCACAGGAATCAAAAGCTGGAGGCACACACTTGGTGTTAAGTACATCGCCTGCTTAGGACAAGTGTAAATGAGTCATACCATCTGTACTCACATTCAAATGATAGTCTGGCAAGATAGCAGGGATAACACAAAGCAATATGACGCTCTGCTCTTAATGCTACGGATGCAGTTAAGCTGGGAAACAGAGGGAGACTTAGCAGTTAAGCTAAGAACTACCTACAGTGACAGACACTGAACACCTTATTCTCTGAATTTATAATTAGTTGCAGAATGCTACATAGAAATCTGTAGTACAGAGGTACGCACAAACTCACATATAACAATACTGCAGAGGCTGATTAATGCTGTATTTCACATGAATATTTCTATCTCACAGTAAAATGCAGAGATGCTTAAAGTATAAATAGACTGGAGCAAGAAGTCATTGTGGAACATCAATAATTCAGAGAGAAGCTATTTAAGATAACCATTTGTTATAGAGACAAGACCAAATGCATTGACTAAAAAATAACAACAGAAAACAACAGAATCAACACTGGCAAGCAGCTTTCTAAAGCAAATTATGCTGAGCAGAGTAAAAGCAATAACTGCATTGGAAAAACCAAGCAGCTCACAAATATGCGGTGTGAGACTAATCTCAGCAAAGATAGGGAAAGTCTCATCTGGAAAGATGACTTGCAGCAGTATCTGAGAGGGCAGACAAAGCCATCACCAGCGTCTGGAGCAACAAGCCACAGAAAGCTGCTAATTCCAAAACAGCTGGGTGGGTGGAGGACCCAAACTCATGGAAGTCATAAGCAAGGCTTATCATGAAACAAATTACTGATACTGGAAAAATGTGCCAAGTTCAGGTTTTTTCAGTAGTCTTTTAAAAAGTCCTAGAAAGTAAAACTACACAGAAGGCTGAGCTTACCAACATTATTTTAGTCATAATAGAAGCAGTGTATTTTAAAGTACAAAACTAAGTTTTACTTTGGATCTCAGGATATGTAATTTAATATATGTAGCATTGAACCCTTCATCTTTTGAGATGGGAGTCAGTGGTACCAAATGATGAGAAAGACTGTTTCAATGTAGCACACAGTTTATTTATCATGGTTACATATAAACTAGAGTACTTAAAGGAAGGACAAGAAGTTCTTCCTGAGGTATTCCTGGATATCTCAGGGGTTGGAAGAGAATAGACATGCATCTGCAGTTCCAAAATCCTTGTGATTATTTGTTTATGTTTATACCAAGCTTTGAGAAGCATGAAATGTACTAATAATTTTAAATGGTATCTCACTTTCTCCTAATTTTCTCGCCTTCATTTTTAATTA
>PYHW01009859.1:3401781-3418946 GCA_013186435.1 Turdus rufiventris
CAAGGATGTCTGCCCCCAGTAATCACAGTTCACAAGTAGGTACACTACCATAAAATCAATAACATTAACACACACATGCAGCTGTGAGCTGAGTTGATATGAGGGGAAGGAGGATTTGAGGGGGTAGGAGGATGCTATCCCTTACTATTTCCCCAGTGACTACTATTTACCAAGGACAACCACGTGGAGGAGCCTCACAGGCAAACAAAGCAGTAATTCAAGCTGTTTCATTATGAAACAGCAGAACTGTCAGAGACCATGGCAAAAGTATTAGATCATTTTTAAATAAAAGTAAATTATAAAACAGGTTTACTAGTTCTCCTGATGTTGAATCTGACTCCATGATTTGCTATTCAGATAAAAGCTTTGAGCTTGAACAGCTCCCTGGCATAAAACAAGAGGTGAAATAATGAACTGACAAGCCTGAAGACTTGTGAACCTATGAAGCATCCCAAATGACATAAGTGAAAACACGTGTTGATCCTCTGATGTTCACACCACTATTATAAATGAAAAATGATGAAAGCAGAAGAGGAGTAAGATCCTCTAACAAATCCAGAAACCTTTACATGTTATTTCAGCATGTGGACGTGTATCATTTCAAACAATAACTATTTATACAAAAAGCTGTATCAACACTGAAAATTCTTATGATATACTTGGAAATGACACACTTTAAAAAAAAAACCACAAACTACTGCAGCTCAGATGCCACTATGGCCTTCACTTTCACTTTTACAATTCTTTAAGCACTTCAGAGATAATTTTCATTTAAAAATTTGGGAAGAAGGCAAAACAAGCAGAAGATTAATTCTGATCAAACGTAACATCAAAAGGAGAGACAGACAATAGAATTGCCCCTCTCCTTGCTTCCTCAGCTTCCAAGCTGAGGGAAGAAATCTTTACATTTCACACATCTTTTATCAAGGTAATTATCTGGATAAAAATAAGGTAGTGTGCTATGAGTCACAGCAGTTCATACATAAATCAACCCATTAAGAAACTTCACAACCAGGACAGACTTCTTTAGAACCTACAGCTACTCTTCAAAAACATTGTACATAAGACAAGAAAAGAGTAATGCTTTCCAATCTGATCAGATGCCTGTCACATGCAAAGAGAAATACAAATCAAGAAGTGATGTTCATAGACATTAAAATCAGAAGAAAGCATAGGTTTGGAGCTATTTGAGTCTATGTTTGTCCATAGCAAGTTACCTCTCAGTCTACAGTCAGGCTTCACAGAAACCTCAGTGCTTAAAACACGCAAGAGGACTGAAGAGTTAAAACCCTCAGATCATGTGGAACTGACTTCTTAATACATACCTGTGACATATTTGAGAACATCTATGGGAAGACAGCAGTTAAAAATGGATATTAGGTAGAGGGAGGAAAGAACTGCATACTTTAGGTATCTGCCAAGGCACAAAGATTAGACTTAATCAATAGTATTTACAGGATAGCAGGGTAGCAGTTTGTGAGGTAATCTTTTAGCAGCACGCCACCTTCAAGAAATTCTTTCTTGATTCATGGATTTTAATCATCATTATTTAATTTTCATGTGTCTGAATTTTAACATTTCCACTCTACCTAATACAATGGTAGGAAAAACAGGAAGGGTTAGGAGTACTTTAGAAAATACACATCCATCAGACAGAATGATAAAACCTAAATACTATTTTCAAACATAGAAGTATGCATTTGCAAAATTAAGTTACAAGCATAAAAAAGAAAGCCTACTGGAAACATTCTGCTCATGCACTAAGAGGAACAAACCATTATGAGCAAAAACTTCCTTGGAGTTGTTTCTCCCTCCCTGAAAGGAAAACAGTACCTTTGAAAAGAATATTTTTAGATTAATTTTTGAAAGCAAAAATAGAAGTACATCCAAATGGCCTCAGTGAATCTTTAATGAGGAAGTGCCATTATACACAGGGAATAACAGTGCATGCAGCCATTTCTCTATTCCCAGGGCCAACAGTGCAAATAGCAATTGTATTCTTAATCCTATTGATTAGGCCTTTCAAGAAAAAGATTGGAAAACACAACAAAATAGGACTTTCTTATTCCAGGGCAAAATCCAGTTGCTTGGACCTGTTTGGTCTGTTTGCCATATGGCCAAACATCTCCTTTATGTGCACTCTGTCGATTGCTTAAAGCTTAAATCATGACTGCCACTTCCACATAAATGCACAAGGAAAACTGGCATTCTTACCTGCCATGCACAAGTGCCACAGCAGATTCCACTACATCAATACAGCCTGCAAAGGGAAGAAAATCAGATACCTCTGCCAGAAGTCAGTCACCTTCTCCATCTGACCTGAGAACTGCTGTACATAACAGCATAATTTTGAAGTTCAGCAGGATCTGGTCATTACAGGGGCAAAAAAAGGTAAATTTTAAAAAAATTATTACATTTCACAGGTACTGGAACACTTCAAGGAATGACAAAAAAGACGTTACCTGCAACAGCTAAGTCCACTTGCACGGTGGACACAGACATTCCCAGGAAAATTAATCCCAACTAAGTAATGCCCTCTATCTAAAGCAGATCACATAAACCAAACTAAGATCTTGGTCAGTTAAAGTGCCATTACACTGACTAAATAGAATTCACTTCCAAAGTACATTTGCCTATCTACAATTGTCTAGGTGCAAACCTCTAATAAACAAATAAAACAAGTCAAATCTTTTCTTGACAGACAGGAAGCCAAGAACAGTGCCACATGGAAATTTCAAGTTTTTCACTCTTCAGGGTGAAGACAGGGACCAGATGGGAAAAGACTGTGAGAACACATCTCTGAGGAGAGACTGTGGGAGCTGGACCTGCTAGGTAGAGAAGACAGAGAGGGGATTCATCAATGCTTATAAATATCTTAAAGGTGGGTGCCAAGAGGATGGTGCCAGATTCTTTTCAGTGGTGCCCAGTGACAGGACAAGGAGCAGTGTGCATAAACCAAACCACAAGAAGTTTCACCTCAATACAAGGAACTTTCTTTTCATTGAGGTGGCAGAGCACTGGAACAGGCTGCCCAGACAGGTCATGGACCTTCCTGCTCCAGAGACATTTAAAACTCACCTGAGTGTGTTTCTGTTTGATCCTGCCTTGGGAGAGATTAGACTGATCGTCTCCAGAGGTCATTTCCGACCCTAGTGATGAAGACAACCTTCCAAACACAGAACAGCAAAATGACGTGCACTAAACGGTGTAATCCAGCACACCAAAACCAGACACAAAAGAAACCCTCTATAAAATGATTATATCCTAGCATCTCTCCACAATAGCAATGCAATATTATAGCAATATCTCTCAGTCCTGACTGCTTAAATCCCTCCATAGGGAGACAACAACCAAGTTACAACTAAATAAGATCACCAGGTGTAACACTCTTCAGAACAGACAGCACTTTTTCAACTAATCTCTACCTCTGTTCATAAGAAGGAGAGACCTGGGCACATCAAAGTGAGTTACCCTGGGTTCTATTTTTGCTTTTTGGATGCACTTAAATAGCACATGATAGCCTTTACACCTCATTAATTACTGTAATGCACTAATTACTTTACTTTTATTACTTTTGCTACACTTTTAAACTTGTGATTTTATTAAAGCAGCTAACAAAGACAGAAATAAATATTTTAAGTTGTTTTAATTACATGTGTCACTAATTAAAATCTTCCAAAAATGCCTTAAGTAGTCCACAGTATTTCCTTCATACAACGACTGTTAATGAGCTGAATCTATGACTTGGGGTTGGCCATAAAGTCTGTCAAAATTTTAGGATTAACACACAGTTGTGTCAGACTTCACTTCTTATGAGAAGCTTTTCTTTTTCCCAGCTACTTCTGATTTTCAACGCTGAACAGACTAATTAAGAGGAGTAATTGTAAAGAAAATACCATTTGTTCCAGAAGAGGCTACTGTCTAATGTTGCTTTCAAACACTGAGCTTACACAAACTCGTTCCAAGTGCTTAGCTCATGACTTCCGTCCGTGAAGCAGTTTGAATTCAATCCTCTGGCAAAAAATACATACTACTTAAGTGTTATTTTTTATCATTCTTTGAAAGCAAGTAGATGCTATACTTAAATCTTAGCAAGTTATATTCATATCTTTTCCTAATGTAATTTTTAAATCAAAAATTTCCCTGTCCTGTTCTCTTCATACTCAAGCTTGAACATTCCCTCAAAGTTCCCACAATCCATGCCAATAAACCACACTGAAAATAGATTAACCTTTTGTCTAGTCTTATCACTGAGAACCTTTGTACAACATAATACAAAAAGCACGACAAAAAGGACTCTCTATCTCCTATAAAACAAGGAACATAAAGTACAGAATAATGAGAAATTTGCCAGAAATGTAATTTAATTTGCAGCACTGTCTCTGATTTTTAAACACTAATAGCTACATAATACAGGTATTCTTAAAATTTTGCATACTTTTAAATAACTCAATGTATTTCAGCATAGCAAAAATGATTCTGCTATCCTCTCATGTTATGTCCTCTTACTGAGAAAAGCTATAATCTTATACTTAGATAAGCTGTTTTAAATACCAAACTATGTTTCTTTCTAACACTGTGCAAAATAGTTCTTTATTTAATGTTTGTCATTCTCATTGCCTCTCCCCACCCTACCCCCATTCCTGTGGTAATTTGTTTATGTTTTTCATTTTTATGTCACCCATCTGGGTTTTGACACCTACTAGAAAGCAGTATAGTATCACCCTCCAGCCCACAGCAGAGACAGCTGACCTACTCAGAAAGCAGCCCCTGAACAGCTACCTAAGACTTTCAGGCTAAAATTATAAAAAAAAACCAAACTTAAATTGTGCTGATGACCAGCTTCAAGAATCACCCTGAAGCAGGGACTGTAACCTAAGTCCTCACAAACAAACAGGTGATATGTAAGCAACTGTTTATTTGGAAACTGTTCAGGACCATTTTATTATACCCTTATTTGCCAATGTAATTATTCCCAGTGCATTCTCACAGTAAAAAGGCATGCCAAATTTGGGGTTTTTTCCTTGTAAACAAAGCTTTGTAGTTTTACCGTTGCTTATTCCAGAAAATAAAACCAGTCAGATGAATGAATAGCTGCAACCATAACCCACTGAATTAAATGTTTTTTGCAGCACAATCAAACTGAGAAACAGAGGAGCAATCTAAAGGAAGGAATAGTCCACCTTGATAAGGTTTTCATTAATGGCAATTCAAAATGTTATCTTCTCTAGCTGCTGATAAAAATATTTGCACAACCAGTGTGCTTATGTTGTAGTATTCATACAACTACACGAGGTGATATGTGAAATATAAAACACTAACTACTATTTTTTGTTACCATTTCCTATTGAGCTGAGATGAAAAATTTTTTTCTATTCCAGAAGGCTGCAGTCTACTCTTTGACATGCTTCATTTAATTACTATTTGTAGAGTTTATTGCAACTCAGGCATTTTTCTGTGAGCATGTTTTCTTACTATTTCCCTACCCCAAGCATATATCTCTGTGCAGGAAGAATAGAAGGATCACTAGTCACAACAAGCATGACTGCAAGCCATCACGGCATGGTGCCTAAGAATTAAAGCTGCACACATAAGAAGCACAAATGTTGAAGGGCCTTCTATCCATACATGTTTCTATGAGGAAAAAAAAGCTGCAGCAAGTTCAGACTGCTTTTAGCATGTGGTTTTCAGGTAACTGGACCACCTGAATGCGGTCTTATACTTTCACTGTAACGTCCTGAGAAGAGACGGAAGGCAAAAGAAAGTCTTTTTGGTGTCATTTTCAAAGCTCCAGTTGTAAAACTGACTGGTAGAGCATATAATCACCCTAAGAGGCGGGAAAAGCAACTTTAAAATGCTGCAGGAAGACTGACACGCTGCTGTCAGATTGGAGATGCGGAAAAGCTGAGGATCCTGACAGGCAGCACATGTGGTAAACAGTGGAACTTTTCTTCTTTCAAAGTTTTCAGTTAATGTAAGTCAACTTGGTGTGTTATAATGAGAAGCAGACTTCTGAAGACCCTAGGTTCTTTCACATTTAAAGAGGATTTCACAACCACACTCAAGCCCCAGAACAATCAAGAACCAGACCAAAAAAATCAAGCCTGTCCTTGAGTTTCAAAACACATTCTAAGAAGAACAACAGCATGAAAGTTACTCAGAGAGAAAGGTCCAAGGCAGACCACACTCAAGTTTCTCCACTCACCTCCAGCCCCCAGACCAAAGGACACAAACATTGGACACATCATCAGTGATTACAGGACTTCCGACACAAAGACAGACAGTAGAGTAAGTTTATCTGATCCAAAACACTCCTTTCTACTTCCTACTTAGGAAAACTTTCAAGGAACAACTTCACAGTCCTATGCTAACCTAAATAATTTGCCTCTCCCCTCCCTTTTCACTGCTTTGCAGAAGGGAACAATGAGAGACTGCTTAAGCTCAGCTACCACCTAATATCAAACCATGGCCTTAGGCTGGAGATTAGAAGCCAGTGAATTTCAACCATCATTGTTTGAAACCTTGCAAATGAAAAAATAAAACAAAAAAACCCAGGGAGAAGCACATCATTAAACTCCATCCTAAAGTTACTGAACTCTAGCCTTTCATGAAAATTTAACTACTGGCTTAAAAGAACAGGGTTGATTCGGGCAATGTACTCCATCTCTCACACACACAGTCCTACCCTACACCATAAATACATTTGCATTCAGTAGTCCATGTATCTGTATTTCCTTCTCCTATCTGCCAGCTGAAAATGTTGGCTTTCACTGTGGTAGATTATTTTCAAGTCATATAATCAGCATAGTTTTGGCTGTTAATTAACCTCTTTAAAAAAACCCACAATTACAAAAAAAACCCCATATCCTAATGTTTCTGTCAAGTATTCAAGTATTTAACCTTGCTTGTCACAGGTCATTTTCATTGTTTCTTATCTAGTGAAAAATCAAGACAGTACAAATATACACACCAAAGAAGTTGCCACCTCACTTCTGCAGCCATGCCACTCAGTGAAAAGTAAGAACTTGGCATTCTCAACAGGCATCCCATGACAACACAGCACTTCCCAGGCAGGCTGCATGTCACTGCACTCCACACAAGAACAGGTCATGAAACCTCGAGGTCAAATGATGTAATTCCAACAATTCCTCTTCTTTTCTTCAATTATCCATCCTACTTTTACAGGTTACTTTTCCCAAAAACAAGGCATCAGTGTCAGACATCATAAAAGAAGCACCTACATATGACTACATATATGTAAAAAAAACCCAAAAACAAACACCAGGGCTTTCTGGAAATATCTAAAACCATCTGTATGTCAGTAGAGGTAATAAGGGTTGCCACAACATGGAAGGCTGAGCTGCAGCAGAGACTTCTGAGATCTTTTCTGCAGGTACATTAATCCTGTCTTTGGGTTCAATTCACTGTGTTCGACTGCTGCCACCAGATCAAGCTTCTGACCCACAGATTTTATTTGTGCCATTGCAGAGGCAAAGAGCTAATTTTCCAAAGAACTCACTCCAGAATGACAGCTCCCAAACGACTCTGCAACACTTCCAATCAGCACGGAGGAGCGCACTGCTAATACTGGTGTGGCAAACTTCCAGAGACAGGGAGCTGGCATTGCTGTCCCTCCCCTCCTTCAAACAGATACTGTTTCTTTGGCTTATGTAAGTCCCAGCTGAGAGCTTTATAGAAGGAAACATATCTGGCTGCTCCCCCATGGAAGGGGTGGGATGTCGAGACAGGAAACCAGTGTGATACCCTAAATGTTTGGGGTATTTTGTACAGCCACTGCAACAGCAAAGAGCCTTCCAGACGACAAGGCTAAATGCAAAGATACAATCAACAGGTTTTTAACAGTCATGGCAATTTTTCTGCAAAATTCTTACAATATTTGTGGACACAAACTGATGAACCACGGCACTTATAGCAATTTTCTTGAATTATGTATGCAGTAAGTTTAATACTTAAATTATTATGAAAGCAGTTTTAGCACATGCAGAGTGTTACAGAAATGTTATCAACCTTCAGGTATGAGAAGCCCATAAATAATCTGTTCAAATGCATGCTATAAAAATATCACATTTTTAAAACAATTATGGCTCATTAGATGTTGACAGTTAAAAAAAAAAAGGAAACAAATTCAAGATGTGCAGAGTCAAAGTCCTTTCAGAGACAAAAGATATGGTTTCATGTAGCTATATTTGCCCTTCCAAAATAACAAATTTGATATACTTAATCCAAAAACATTTTTTACATCTCTGGGTGTAGAAAAACAGCAGGAGGCATCCTCTTCTTTGCATTATTCACAATGTTAGTTAGAGATCATAGATGCTGTGAAAGTCCCCTTACTGTGCTGTAAGAAGGTGCAGTAGGTAGAAAAATGAATCAATATCTTCAAGTCATTGCAAACACAGCTCCACTGGGTACCTGTTGGTTTTGGGATTATCCGTGATTATGAAACTTGAAGTTCATCAGAAGAGCATTGCTGTCCACTGATGCTGACAAGCTGTGATATCCTAACCATTTCTATCCTCCTGGTTCTCTCTGGTGTTTTATAAATCCTCTCTTCACCATTCCTTTTCTCTCTCATCATTCAAAGAACTCTCTCGAGCTCTGTTTCTTATGGAGTAGATTAACTTGACTATTTACATCCCTGATTGCAGTAATTATAATTTGCTAAACTTATGGGAAAAAACAGAGAAATATCTATGGACAAGTCATAAAATATTTTTCACTTGAAAGGTTTTATTTTAATAGATTTACCATTGTGTAACCTAAGTAGCGTTAGATAATAAACTTTAAATGTTCCTGTGCTTGTGGATGGAAAGGAACCACAAACAACGTCTGTGGGTAGGAGTGGAAGAAATAAATGAGCTGGTTGTTTACTACAGGATCAGTACTGTTGCGAGTCACCTTGCAGGTGACAGAAACAAGAAGTGTTCTTCTACAAGTACTTCTTAATACTGAAAATTATCCCCCAGAATGAAAGAGCACTGTTAAAAAAAAAATAATAATAGAATAATAGATACAGCAGAGCTATAAAACAAAATACAAAATACAGCTCCTGGAACTGAAACAAGGAGCAAGGGAAATAAAAGCCATCAGGCAGTACCATTACAGGGTTCTGATTTGGCAGAGACTGCACAGCAGCACAGTATTAAGCATAAGACCTCTTTCTATCGATCCTCGTGTTTTAGCAAACACAGCAAGAACGGAACAAAACTCTGCAGTTACAAAGAGGACAGGGGCGGGGAATTCCATTAACACGCTGTTTCTGAAGCATCCTTCCACCATGACTTAGGACATTGCGCTAATTTGAAACAATGAGTAATAATGTAACCAGAAAAACAATGTTAGCATTTTGTTTTTCTTCCTCTCCTGATTTTATATCCTTCATTTGAACGTACCAACAATACTTTGTGGGGACACACTGGGGAGTGAATGAAATGTTAGCAGACACTACCCAGAGATCTGAGACAGGAAAGACACATCAAGTGATTGAGATGAACCAAAAGGAATTGCACAGATTACCTGCCCACTCTCATGAGCAATGGACAGAAGAAACAGATGACCTGAAGATGGGACAGGGAAGGAGAGAATACCAATTACCCCAAACACGGTACAAAACTTAGTCTTCAGCAAGTTTAAACTACTTAATTATTTATTAGTTATAGATTATGCTAGATTATATAAATAACTACAGAACTTGCTGAAAATGTTTTTCACTGCCCCTATGAGCTGTCTACGACAAAAGTAGCTCCTGCATCTATGAGCTGGGTAGATCCCTGGTCTATCTGCTTGATGACCAGGTTCCTGATGGAAGGTTCAACTTCCTCCTTTGTCAAGGGGACCAGCATAGATGGAGCTATCAAAATAAAATCAAAAAGGAGGACAAACAGCAAAATCTTGAAACAGAACATGGATTCTTCATGATTGCTAGAAGTTGTGTAACCTCTAAAAAAGGCTTATTTTGGTCTCAATGTTTTAACTATAATTTAATTTTCATTTTGTCCTGACTGTTCTTGCTTGTGCTCCCTTCTTTTCCCTCATTAAGGCAGTGCTGTACCTTCACTTTGCCAAAGCAAAAAAATAAAAATATAATCCAGATGTATCCATGCTTTCTTTTCTGCACCTGATGGAAGCAGGTATAGGACTCCAGTACAAAGTGAGAGTGGACCTTAAGTATAATTGCATGACTGCAAAATGACCAAGAATGACTTACAGGCAAATGCTCATCATCCTGAATTAGAAAGGCCATTAAATGAAGTTCATTGTCTGAGAATATGGAAATATTAAACATTTAGGATGACTTCACAAGAGTTCAAGACACCGTCAGAATTAGACTTGGGTCATGTAAACAGGCAATTACCTAAAACACCTGAGCACTCAGGAAGGTCTAGTATGAGTCAATTACAGTAACTTGCAAACACTTTCACCCCCATCCCTGTAAATTTAGTTCTGAAGTTTAACAATATAAGCTTAAGTTGTATTTTTTCATTTTTTTTTACCAGATCTCAAGCATTAGAATAGGCAGACCTCTGCTTCATAGTTCTCAAATTTATATACCATTTCAGTATTTTACTGAGAAAAATATTTCTTCTCAGGCTGCCCTAAACAGGTAGACTTTATTCATGTAGAAAACAATCTACTTACATAGTACCATTCACTCAATTCACATACATACATTACTGTAGAGATAAACAATGAAAATCTCAGATTATATTCAATTCATAATAAAGAGCATCTCATTATTTAAGGACAGAAGTCATCAGCAAAGTCACAGCTAACAAGCAGTTTCCTAATCTACAAGAATGCTACAAACTAACTATTTTGTCCCTCTTTCATTTGCATATCACTGCTTCTGCTTCCTCTTTATCTCTCTGCACCCACACAGATGGCTGCAAGTCTCATCTTCCCTTCTCTCTCAACTACTCAGTCCCACCACTCTTACATTCACTCTGGTTTCTGTGCTGAAATGGGTCAGTGCTGTATAATTCATCAACACCAGAATCACAACTGAATTAACAGAGTTAAACTGCTATATTGCCACCCCCGGGGAGAGTGCTAATGTCTACTAAGGAAAGAATAACATTCCCCGATATTTTGCTTAAACATTAGGATTCTTTTCTCATTTATACAAAGGATAACACCAAGACACCACCTTATTTCAGATGCATCTTCAAATGGCAGATAAGAACTTGTCCCCCACCCCAACAATGAAAGGAAAACAAACCTCCCAAAAATCAGCAGAGTAAGCATGCTCCCAGTGATGTACTGCTTTGTTTACTTTTTTATTGATGTGAAATGTTCTGTGATTAGTACTGTGATACAGGTTATTTAAACACAAACATTATAAATAACTTTGAAACAGTTAGTCACTGTAACTAAGGCAACAAGTCTCCCACTCAATTTCCAGAAATAGGAGTAAGGAATAGAGGTAAGAACAAAGTAAGAAGTTGGCAGGAGCAAGAAAACAAATCATCAGATATTAGTTTGACCTCAGGATGGCTCAGGTGACTTGAGAAAAATAGCAGGTATGGCAGATGAGAAACAAACTTGCTGACAAAAGAGGTGGAGAATAACCAGATTTACTTCAATTTCAGTAACCTTATTTCACAACCCATTTCAGCTGGTTGCAACAACTATAGGAATCTGGGAAAATAACAATCCATGTCAGATAGCAGACTGCTAGTTCAGAGTCTCATCAGCTACTAGTTTCCCACAGGAATCACCTTTTTTTGTGGGTGCTAAAGAAGTCACTTCTTCCTAGAGACATGCACATTTGCCTCATTTTTCCTCTGATACTTGCCTCCAAATAATGGTCAGAAAGCTTCGATGCTATCTACATGAATAGACCTTTATATCCTCACAGAAGGCTGCTGAGTTAACAGGATCCGCCTTAAGGATCTGACTGCAAAATCAAGGCTTGCTTTGTTTCTCCCCCACCTTTTTTTTTTCCTTCTTTTAAAAGGTTTATTTTCTTGACTGAGGAGAACTGCTTGCTCACAAGTCAAAAGTTCCCAAGTTATCATGGGGCAATCTGATCCCCCCAAACGAACACGTGGTAGAACCAAGTTCTCTCAACACGTTCTAATGGAAGGGCTGGTAATTACTGCATATAACAAGATAAATAAGAGTTCAGGTTACTCAGAGTTGTCCATCAGCTGAAGAAACTTATCTTCTCAGCACATGCAAGTTCTTAGCCCAGGAACAAGAGAACTAACAGTAAGATTTCAGGTGTCTTGGTAAGAACTACAATTTCTTGATATAATTGTCTTGTGTACAGTTTGAAAATATTAGATGCAAATTTTAGGAAGAGCATATGATGGACAACAGAGCACAAGGAGTTGGCTCTTAGCCATTATAAGATTCATTAAAGAAATTATTGGGTTTTTAAAAAGAAGAGGAACTTTAACTTCTACCAAAAAAAAATCAAAAATAAAACACACATCCCATTAGTTTACATCTAAACAGAATTTCTAGAGCAGTACCACATAATTCCATTCCCACCACATCCCTCCCTCATCGAACAGCAGCAGCTCCTTTTCATCACCACAGGAGACCATTCCTCCTCTTAGTGTAACAAGGAACTAGTTGGGACATTTATTCTTGGCATGAATTCTAAAAGAACGAAGTCTAACGCTGGCCGTAATGAAAATAGCAACCATAGCGGCATTCAGAGTGTTCACTATGACACTGCAAACATTTGTTTAACTGCCAATTGAACAAGATCCATCTTAGCTAAGAGAAAGATATAAATGGGCAATAAAGAAGTCAGTGCTCTCACTGTTCAAGGACTTTAAAGATAAGTGGTCATTCTAATATCCTCATGCAGTTGTTCCTACTTAGATCCTTACCACTCATATCTGACTTCTGGAAATAAATGCACTGCCTCAAGCACAGTCTAGCAGTCATACAGGAAAATCCCATACAAAATCTTTTCAAATGCCCATCATTATTAGCCCTAAGACATCTTCCTATTACAGATTTAAGATTCTGAGAAAATGGGAAATGCATAATATTAAAACTATGATGCACTGAAAAAAAAATATAGCTTTACCAAACACAATGACACTGCATCCAGTGAGTTCTGACAGAAACAGTTATATAGGTGAAAAACTAAAAAAAAAAAAAAAAAAAAAAAAGCCAGTTTTGATTAGTCTCATGCCTTTCAACAAAACTCTGCTGAGATGTAGGCTTATGTGAACCTAAAAGATGACCTGAAGGCACATATGCAGGTCAGGCTTGTAACAGAAAAGGAGAAAATCCCTGAGTGTTGGGCAATCCAAATTTCACCTACTCACTAAGAAAAACTAAGCTGTCAATTACCTCTTAGGTGTAAGACAGACTAATTCGCAACCCGTTAAAGTATGAATTTATCTGTTCTGGGAAACAGTTAATGTACCTAGAAACTATGATTGCATTACAAAAACCCCAGAAGATACTTAAGTCTTTCACATTTAGCTATGCAGAGGTGAGAGAGCTTTGACACAGGATACCAAGGCATACCACTATGGATACCCACAAGCAAGTTACTCCTTTTTTTTTCCCCACCCCGTACCGTCCCTTCCACACACTCTCCCAAAAAGGAAAAAAAAAAAAACAAAAAAGAAAACCATTTTGTGATAAAACATTAGTGACCCTTGACCTAAACTGGACTGTCAGTGCAGTTTCTTACAGCAGTGCAACACAACATTTCAGGGAGAAACAAACTTGTCTAGGCTTCATCTCACTCAGCAGTTTTTTTAGTTAAAGCAGCATTTCATCTAGAAGAACCTGGTATACAAGCACCAATATATGAAGACAGTACAAAAGCAAACAAACTTAAGAGCCAATACCTCAATTATAATGTACATTTACCATATATTTTCTCTAATTGAATAGTCAAACATTCAGATTTTGCAATTTGCTTTCTTTGTTATTAAAAAACAGCTGCACAACACTGCACAAAAAAACCCCAAGAGCAACAAGAAAAATCCACAGCTTCTAATTTGACACGTGAATGATTGCTTTTCTATACCTGAGTTACAGTTCACTATCCAGCATTACAGCTATCAGCTTTGCCCAATAGAGTTCAATTTAGCTTTAAATGCAATTTTTGCAAACATGGCTTATGAGTTTTTTTGATACCTGATGTACTTTGAAAGCAAACATAAGTCATTTCTGAAAGTGCACTGTACACCCTCAATTATGTCAAAACTCTGAAATATATTTCTACCTGTAGAATGGCAAAGCAATAAAGCTCAAGCAGTAACCCAAATTTATAGATCATGTACTGGCTGGCTGGTTGTTGAACCCAAGGAAAGGCCTACTTTTCTCAGTGCATGGAAAACCTGTATTCTGAAGGTTAAACGTGTCAAATCGGCCTCCATAGACAAACAAATATTTGAGCTTCACAAACACATTAAGCATCTGCAGGATCAAAGTTTTGTTTATCAGGTACTAAGTAAATTAAATCAAGCAAGCGGAACTGGGATTTCACCCTCTGAGCTCAACTAAGAGCCTAAGAGCAGAATTTGTCACCTCGTTGTAACCTCCCAAGCACTGTTTTACACTAGCTTGCAGTACCTCGAAAAACTAAGTGCAAGAAAACACTTCTTGTATGGCATAAGTCTGCCTGTCCCCTACATAATTTTGACATTTAACACAGAGCCCTCCTACATTATCAAAGAATAAAATCAACAGGTTCATGTTGAAGTTGAAAATACTCTTGATAATTACATTTAAGTAATACTTTATTTAGTAAAAAAATTTGTTTCGGTAAGTTATTGATCTGACAGCTGAAGAAAGAAACCAGCAAATCACTTCCCTTCTTCATACCAGCTGAACAGTACAAACAACAGAGCAGCCTTTGCACCTCCCTGTGAAGCACAGCCATCACTGAAGAGTCATTATAAGGACTACAAACACACAAGGCAGCTTACTTTATTCTAACCAAACACTACAGAGCAAAGCATATGGTTCAAGCAAACAAGAAGCATGTTTCATGTACTCCTGAAGAGGAACACCTCTACTCCCACACAGTACCATAAGCTGGTTTTCATAAAGAGCAGGAGGTGCCACACTCTCAGCACAGCATCCTGTCCTCAAGTCAAGACATCCCGCAGCACACTGCAACACTGACCTGCAGGAATGCTCTGTAACTACCAAAGCTGAGGGATTTTATGTTAACATCATTCCTCATGACTTTCTGGCATTCTTACACAGTTATAACAGAATTCAGTTTGAAATAACTGATTTGTCAAGCAACTGACACTTCAGCAGCAGCAATACAGCTGCTGCTAAAAATCACTCCCTCTACAAAAGACTGTCCAAAACCAGCATTCCCTTCCCTAGCACCCTCTCCTTTATGTGAAAGAATACTTCAATTCCCAGTGTATCAATTCACCTTTACAGATCCGTGAAGCCTGTAAAAAAACCACCTTGTACTTCTTCTGGATTAAAACTTGCATTATGACAGAAGCTGAAACCTTCACATGCATCAGTCTGTCAAACCCATGGTCCCACACAGTCCAATATTTCATTTCAACATCTGTCAATAGCAGGCTCCTTCCCAGAAGGAAAGTTTTGAAATACAGAACTTTCATGTTAACATATTGATAATGGGTTTTTTGCTAACTATTTCACAATGATTATTTGCAGAAGAATTGCAGTCTTGGTTTTAACAGAAGAGCTTATTCAACAGAAGAGATGAACAAGTGCTTATTTCTGTGGGAAATCTCCCATAGAAGAACAGCAACAATCCTGAAAGGAAACCTGACTCAAAGGACACGAAGTGTATTTCGGATCCACAGTTGTTACTGATTCATAGATGAGGCTCTAAAACAACATGAGACTACACAAAGTTTACATACAACACAGCAGGACATCAGAGATCCCAGCCCCGTTTCACCAAACGTCCCCGAGGGATCAGGCAACCTTAGGTGTGAAAAGACAGATGTGTATGTAACTAATGAAAGAGCAGGTAAGGATGGGCTGATACCGATCAGCATAACAAACAGACACAGGATACCAGCTGCCTAACCACCCCCAAGTTTCTACAGGCTTTTTTTCTGCAGGGCTTTTTTTTTTTGTTGTTTTTTGGAAGGGGTGGGGTCTTCAAGTGTTACAGTTGGTTATCTTTGAGGAAGAGTAACGAGGAGACCCACAGCAGGATGAATGAGTTTTTTTAGACGGAATTTGGCCTTACACACATGAAAACATGAGAAAACACCATTCCTACGAAACATCTTTTCATAGGCGGCAAACTGGCAGCGCAGACCCTCCCACCTTTGTATCCTGATACTGCACAGGAGACAATAGGTAGGACAGGGGAGACACCGGGAAAGGACAGAGCAGCGAAGACAACTATTTTTCACCAGCTGGGATGGAAACCGAAGAAGCTGGCAGACAAAGAAGGGTGTGATGCGACGAGAGCAACAGCCCGCTGAAGGCACCAAGAACCTCCTTCGCTTTCAGGAGGGGAGCGCGGGCTCGGCGAAGGTCTGTCAAAACCGCGGGAGGCGAAACGCACGGCGGCGGAACAAAAGGTTTAAAAAAGGCCTGGAAGGGAAAGGTGGAGGGACGAGCAGGCGGCTCCCGGGCACGTGAAACTGCGCAGGGCAAGGGCCGGGTCCGGGGGAGCGCCGCCAGCTCCAGCTCCATCTCCCGGGCACGCCGCCTCCCGCCGGCAGCCTCCAGGTCGATCCCCTCACACCGGCCAGCGCCTCAGGCCCGGCTACCCCCGTGCAGACACCCTGCCCTTCCCAGAAGGGGCGCGGGGCAGGGCTGGCCCGGGGGGAGCCCTCAGACCCACCCTCATCACCCCTCCCGGGCTTTCCCTTCGCTCCGGGGCGGAGGCTCGGCAAGGACCTGCCAGCGAGGAGCCGGCGGGCTGCGGCGGCCACCTGTTCGGCCCGGTACCTGCGAGGGACGGCAGCCCCCGCCCGCCCCGCGGGGACACCGGCGCCCGCACCGGGTGCACATGGCGCCTCCCACCCAGCCCGGACCCTGGCGGCGGCAGCAGCCATGCTGCCTCCCGCTGCCCGCCGCCTGTCACCCGCGCGCGCACGGCACCCCGCGGCGGCGGAGGGCGCGCCCGGCGGCACCGGGACGGGAGGAGAGGGGAGGGGAAGCTCGGGAATGCCCACCTGCTCGCGGAGTTTCAGGAACACCATGGC
>PYHW01009859.1:3420398-3444328 GCA_013186435.1 Turdus rufiventris
AAAAAAAAAATCAACATTGCCAAATTTTCTAAATTAGTGTTTTTGACATCTGGATATGTCCAGAAATGCTGATTATGATAAGTAAATGTTTTAATGAATTTCAAATAGCCCTCTAATTTATTATTTGTGTACCTACGGGTTTGTTTGTAAATAGAAGTATTTTGTAAACTGCAAATATGAAACAGGTAGATTTTGACACTATGCAAAGCAGTTGAGGACTGTGAAAACAGTGTGGTAGAGAGACCAATGGTTGTGGAAAATAGAGCTCATTTTATCACTGCAGTCAGTGAAGGAGAAAATGACATCAGGAAACATTGCCTTTGTCTGTCCCCAAATTAGACTGCTCCTTTTCAAAGTGAAAAGAATGTCTGAGAGCTAATAAAGTTCTTCCCCCTGTGAAGCTTATCAGTTTATGGAGTTATTCAGAAAAACATCTACTTTCACCTCACCTGCTATTTCGAGCAATTTTTGTAGACAGTTTGTCCTGCATGAAAGTGTCTCACCTGTCTCAGGAGCTCCTTGTGCAGATTGGTGCAAGGTACTGATTCAGTGGGGGAAGGCAAGTCTTTGTTACTGGTTTTCCAGCTCCTTGCTCCAGTACTCAGGATCCAGCCTTGGACAGGCCTGTTGGCTGTACCCTCTGCTCTGAAATGTGTCATCAACCAACAGATGTCTGACCACTGATCTTTCCTTTTTTCCCCCTCTGGATTATAAGACAATATAGTATGAAAAATTTTAAGTAGTAAAATGTGGAAGTAAAAATATGGATCTTGGAGATACCTGTCTGTTGCAGTTTAAGCACGAGAGGTTGTTGAGGTGGCTTGCATACATGAAGGTGAATAACACAGAAGTGGGGGATTTTCTGAGTGTTGTTTCCCTGATACCAATCAGTACCATATGGATATTTTTACTTAAGTCACGATATCAATTATTGCCTTATTCTGCAAAAAACAGCCCAAAAGGTCATTAGAACTAAACCAAAAAAATTTAGACTATCACTAATATCAGTATTGTCTGATCTGCTAGTGTCCCACAAAACAGAGTATAAATGAAACCTCAGAAGTTAGATGTAACAGTTCTGCAAGGAAACGAGTACTGTTAAATGTTTTGTTAAAGGGTAAGTCACTGTCCAAGCATCCCTTAGGAGCATTCACAGAGTATTTCACACAAGTCTGAGTACTGACATACAAACACACTGAAAGCCACAGCATTTCCGAGAGCGTTCAGAAGATACATCTGCAGAAGTTAGAAATTTCCACAACACTTTTTAATTGGATAATTTGTAAATTATTAGCAGCCTGGCTCTCCTGAGGGCACACTTTCAGCAGAGAGCCATAGGCTTTAACTGCACAGCTCCCATTAATGTTAATATTAAATCTTCATGCTGTAACTTATCCCACAGCACGTAACACGACCCAGTGTTTTAAAGATAGGACCGTATGCGCTGCACTGAAATACATAACGGGATTGAATTGAAGAGAACATAGAAACCTCATACTGGAGATGTTTTTTGAGCTCATCTGAAACATCCTCATGATTCATTTACTTTGCCAGGGAATGCCTGTGTACTTGGCTCTTTCTGACTGGGGGCTTCAACCCCAGTGAAGTAGGTATTCATTCTTTTTTCATTGTTCAATGTGGGTAAACAGGCACAGAGGTCAACAGGCTTACACAAGGTCATGGCATGACTGCTGTGGCTAGGAATAGAATCCAGAAGTCCTCATTGCCACTGCTCTCCTCCAAACACTGCCCTGTACTCCTAAATTAAAGCAGGGCTAATTTTATTTCTGCGCAGAATACAAGATGTCTGAAATCAATATAAATATTATAGTTTCCAACAGAGGGATGCATTTCTCTTTATGGCCCTGAATCAGCACTACTGGGAACTAGATGGAAACTACACTCATTTTATAATGGTATGCTGGGACCATCATCATAAAGATTTTTACACATTCTGTGACACATTTTATCCATCAAAATCTAAAACAGTTAGGGTTTTGTAGTTCTGTCCTAGAGATTCAATTTTGAATTGTTGGCTGTTCATAGTTACTGATAGTAGTGGAAATATATTAAGTATCATAATGTCTTCATCAATCAAAAATCATCAATTGGCACTTCTAAATCACCATTATGCTTATGGTGGCTCATCTGAACAATTTTGTCCTTGTCTGGTGCAGACAGGAGGAGAGAGAACTTCTGTGCCCTGCTTATTTAAAGAGCAAATTTAATATCCAGAGGAGGGTAGGGCAAATATGAGCATCCTTTGAACAATCAGCAAGGGACAAGGGCCAGCAAAACAGCTCTAAGTTCCTATCAGTCCTGTGCTCTAACGAAAATTCAAGTAGAAGTGAGAGAAAACAGAAAATTAAGAATATATAAAATGAGAAAGCAATGGCACGAAATGACATCTCTCACATTTTGATTGGAAAAAATGTTGCAGGAAGTTTTCAAGATGTTTGGTGTGTCCTTATGTTGCCTATTTTACAGTATTACTGGTTAAAAATATTCAGGAATACTGGTAAAAAGGGAATAGAAAGGAGGCTTTTACAAAGGTAGTAATTTTATCTGGAATTGCACATTAGAAATCTTGTTCACATTTCTTCTTGTTTGAATAACATGCAACTTTTTTCACCATTTATTAAGTTTATCTTCTTCAGCAGGATAGGGTCTCAAAGAGGCATAGGAAAGGTACAAGGTCCCTGGCATCTGGCTGACACATAGGAGAATTTTATCCAAAATCTTCTTATGATTTTTTTTTCAATGTCTCCAAACTTTCCAAGCATAGTGAAAAGAAGTTGTATGCTTTTGGGAATAAAATCTTAAAAAACTATTAGCTCTGAATAGCTGTGAAGCCAAAATGAATATAATAAGCATTAAAGAAATAAATTGTATCTTTAAAATTACCTGTGACATGGAAAGAGAATGAAAAACATATTTAACATATTTTTCTGCCATTAGCCCACCCCAAACTGACTCCTTCTTAAAACACAGTGAATATCAGCACCTTATACATTTTCACATCAACCTACCTTGGTGTTTATAGACTGGAATATTTTGTTATATATTTCTTTATATAAACAAAAGACAATATTTTACTTACATTTTATTTATTCATCAAAATATTCTACTTTGTTTATATAAATAACCAAATGCCTCAAAGTGTTTTGGTTTTTTTTCAGGCTCATTGTAGATCAGAGTGGACAGTATTGACTAACCGGAAACTCCAGTGGGATGTGATTTTGCAGATGACTTTTTCTGGCTTGGCCAGTTGTTCAAAGACTAACACCCAATGTGAAGCACCTAAGCCCAGTGAGAGGGAATTAGTACTGGTCAGTCACCTTGGCTAGCTAAAAGCTTTATGCACCATAAAAGTCTTGTTGGGAGGTTTCACCTACTACACAGGGATATTCTGTTGAAATGCAACAAGTTCTGTAGCAAAGTATTAAGTGGAAATAGTGAAAGCATTAAAATGGAAATGCTGATTTTTATACAAAAAGTGAAGCAAAATATAGGGGATGTGACTTCTGAATGAGAAATTTCCGGGCATCCAAACCCCTTACTTTCTGATGCTGGATGTAATTGTAATATTGCCACCCGCTGCCTGTTTAGAGAAGAGGATTCCTGCATACATAAATTTCCTTTCCTGATAAGATGAAGATCCCTTATTGACTATGTTCTCTGGTATTTGCTTTCAGACTGGTTTCAGTTGTGGGAAAGTGATTCCAGTGAATAGTTTGCATATTTGGCTATAAAGCACTGAAGTGGTCACTGGGGTGGGGGGAGGGAAACAATGGAAAAGACATTTTTGCACTAGCCAAATTCCACTGGAAATGAGACCTCTGAAAATTAGCTTCATTGTGAGCTCAGAAAGGAGGACAAGTTGGGGTTCTGCTTTCACAAATTCCCCTTTCACGCCTAATACTCCAGGAGCAGGTGCCATTAAAAAGGGAACAGTGTGTGTAAGGAAAAATGAAGATGAAGAAAAGCTTATTTTTCCAGTACCACAGTTGCTGCAGTAATAGTCAACTTTCTGAGCTCTCATTCCCCTCAGGACAGCTATATAAACCAAAATGCAGTAACTATTCTTACCTAGTAATAATGTGTTGCCTGATGCCATCTTATGTAAATGGCTATCACACATCCAAATGTAGTAATGCAGCTGCATTGCCACACACTGAGAACCTCCAACGAAACTTTGATGTTCATAAAATACACTTGCATGCTCCTTAATTGCTACAGCAGAGAGCATTTCACTGTCCAAACACAGTGGAAGGATGATCACTGCACAGCCATTGTGGAAATAAGATTCTGTCATAAAGAATATCCATCCTTAAAGTTGATTTTTTTCTTGGAAGTACGATTTTTTTGAATACTTTGATGATGTGCGTGAGCCTACAGCCACATAGATATGTGTGTAAACTCTTCTCAGAAAAATACTTTTATCATCTAAAGGAATAAAGTGCTTGAGGCAGAAGACAGGAATCTCTGGGAAATACACTACTGTAATGAATACATTTGTCAACCCAGTGCCACAGTGATGAATTTCAGGAAAGATGAAAAGGTTTTTGATGACAGCAAGAAATTTGTAACTCAAAGAAGAGAAAATGAAGCAAACAGTTTGCATTTGTCTTTGCATCTTAATAGACAACTTTATTCCTGTTTTCATGATGTTGTCTTCATTCTCATGCTAAAGGATTTCCATTTGTATAAAATATTAAAACAAAATGGAGCCGTGCAGGTACGGGTTAGTACTGTTGTCAGTCGCAGCAGTTAGAGAACCTAATAAATGGATATTTTAGTCTGAGAGTTTTCATTGGATTTTGGAGCTGCTTTGGACCTGACAGTTGACCTGTACAGAAAAAATGTATTAAAATACCTCCAACTTTATTATTAATTAGGATTTGATAACTTGCTCCTCCCGCCCTCCTCTAGAACATATGCCACAACAAATGAAATCAGAAAGGCGTTTCAGTTCTTTGATAGTTGGGTCTGCCACTACAGCACTGGAATCAGTGGGGATTTCTTTCTTTGGTAAGATTGAGCCCTGAGCTCCAGCAAGCTGCATATGGTCTGTTTTCTGCTCATAATCTGTACTGGTGATCTGCTCTCCCTCCTTACCTGACATAGCCTGAGTTTCTTAACTTGTAGGGCATGCTGTATACCCTGTGTTTTCATTTTCTAAATAGAAAAGAATGATACTTT
Source organism: Turdus rufiventris (assembly GCA_013186435.1). Taxonomy (NCBI): domain Eukaryota; kingdom Metazoa; phylum Chordata; class Aves; order Passeriformes; family Turdidae; genus Turdus; species Turdus rufiventris. Next base: position 3,425,601 of record PYHW01009859.1, read on the forward strand.
TCTTGGAAAAGTGAATCAGCCAGCACTGGGGTGAAGGTAATTAAAGCTATTTTACTGAAGACATTAACACCAAATATTCCCTAAAGTCCTGACTGTAGAGTACTACATTGCCATGAGGTGAATTTGCTAAATTTAAATTTACATACACTGGAATAGCATAATTTAACAGAAACACTGGAAAAGTTCCATGTAACATATTTGGCAATGGTTCTGTACAGGTGACTGGTCTTTGCAACACAGTGTTGATTTAGGGAAAGACTTTGCATTTGCCCACATGCCCATTAGTAAGTGAACTGGAATGTGAGCATGTATTGAAAGTGCTGCACACACTGTGTAGTTATGTTTCTAAACTGCAGGTTTTCCAATTCTGTAAAATAATCTGAAATTTATTTATTATGTTTCTGAGAACTATGAGAATGTTTTTCAGTCATACTGTGGAATTTTGTTACCATCACAGTTGGATTTAAGTTGAGCACCCTCCAAAATAGGAATCGAGGACAAGAATTGCTGTTAGACCTGCCATGGGTCCAAGGATAAGTAGCATCCTCCCTGCGCTATGGCTCAGACACACCCACCTACACATAACTGTATGTTATACCCATATAAATACATATATTTTTTACTGCTGTCATTTAGAGCAGGCATTTGGCTGAATGTGGAAGTTTTCTTTTTATTGGTGTGATTACTATTTACATTACTGTTCCAGCTAAGATTTCCTGCTGTTCATTTCTTTCACCACTTCTCAGTAAGCATCAAAACAAGACCCTTTCAGGTGCAAAGACACCGTTTTGGAGGGAAAAAAATGCAGAGGTCATGCCCTGCAAGCCTGAGGCAGGTGGTGCAGGATGCAGGGAAGAGGCAGCAGCGGTGGCTGTGTCAGCTCCCGGGTAACCTGACCTGTGTCTGGCACTCGCAGCAGCGGTGATGGGCTGAGGCTGTGGCTGGATTGGTTTTCAGTGTACTCCTGCCACGGGCAGGGCTGCATGACTGGACTGCTGACAGCTGTGGCAAAGCGGCAGGAGTGCCTGAGTGGGGGCAGAGGAGGCTTCTGAGGGTCCCTCCTGCTGGGGTTTGTATGAAAGAGGTTGTGGCTATGGCAGTGCCCAGCCAAAGGTCAGAGCTGTGAGCATCAGGGGGATTTCAGGGGTCTGAGACATTTTTGTTGGGGGCAAACCAGTGAAGTCAAGGTGAATGAATCTGGCTATGCTTTTAACACTTCCAGAAAATATTATGTCCATCAGAGCATCATAGGACAAAAAAAAGGTCCAAAATCCACAGATCTCCGGCAGCTTTCTGGAGAGAAAAGGAAGCCAGGTTGCTGCAGCCTGCATTGCACCTTCCCCAGCCACCCAGACCACCAGTGCCAGCCTTGCACTGTATCTGGTGAGAGCAATGGATCAGCTCCACTACATGATCATATCTGATGTTAGACATTATTAATAGTTTCACTTGTGGAGACTGGCCAGAATGGTGCTTCTCTTTGTGCCAAACAAATACAAATAAAATGTAGCTCAAAAGTCCTTTTAGTGTCTGATACTTTTCTTCTCTGCAATGGAGGAATCCAGCACCAACTCCTTCACCTCACACCTGGTACAGACATTTACACCTTTGGGACTGAGGTCACTGCACCACTGCCCTCCCACCATGGGAACCCAGCAATTCTCTCTGCACTGATGTGGTCAGATCCTGCTTAAAACAGGCTGTGACTGCTTCGCCCATTGTTCACAGGTACATGTAATGACTCACAATGCAAAACAGAACTACTGTGCAAGACAAAGTGATTTTGGCTGGGAACCACGTATTCATCCACCTGAAATCAGTGTTTGTTTTCTTTTATCAGGCTTTTGGACAGGCCTGCATGAGGCCAAGCAGTTTGAGAAAGGAAGAAGAAAGCTGGCATATAAATTATGGTAGTAAAAAATTGCATATCTCAATGTAAGATATAGATCTGTGTGTATGTATTGGCAGGTCTGCATGTGCTGATCTGCAGATTTTCACCCAGTGTAATAACTCTTGTGATTTCTCTTGGATCATCAGCAGTGCTGAGCTGGAACTGTCTCCTGATTTTCCGACTCTGTCAAAACACTTCAGCTGCATAATAAATAATGCACATGGGCATTCACTGATCACCCACAAACCCAAGAGGCGATATACATAATCTGAAACTTTTACTGGTTCATGGGAGGTTTTGATCTTCAGAGGATTTGCCAAATTAAATCAGTGGAGTGCAGGGGAAAAGAATTTCGCGATGACAACTGACTTGGCAGGCTGTGGAGCAGGACGTGACCCAAAATGGTGTGTGGCACACCAGCAGGTCAGTGGCCCAGGAGCCACCAGCACCGGGTGCCTGCAGGTGTCTGCAGCTCAGGGACCTCACTGCTCACCCTCAGCTGGCAGCAAGGAATTGTGGCCAGCCCCAAGCAGCACGTGCCCACCACAGCAGCCTGGTAAGTTTTGACTAAGTTATCAGGGTTAGATTCAATTTTCTAATACATAAGTGTCAGGTATGCTGGGTAGATAAAGAGCCACCAAGAAAAGGCTGGATATATTTTCTGAGCAGTGTGCAAATCTTGATTTGTGATTGTATCAATCCAGTCCATCTGAAAAGTCTAAGATGTGCATTCAGTATCTCAATGTACCTGAAAGGTTAAGGCTGCAGCAAGAATTAAAGCAAATACTATCTTTCTTATTTTTAAAGACATTATGACTTCTGCCAGCCCAGCTCAGGATTTCTGAATGCTTAGGGCTGGCACCACCATCATTTTCATTATCACACAATCCTTTTTCAGCTCCTGTGAACCAGCTTGGTGCTCTTCCATATCAGGAAACACCAGGGTGGATAAAGTGAGCTAATAGCATGCCCCTCACTCTTTCCTGTTCCTCAGCAGAGGAGTTTTGCAGTGAGGCTGTGGTTTCACAGAGCTGCTGCAAGAACCTGGGGATGTGAGCATCCCTGGATGCACTGCCAAGAACCTGCAGCCAGGCTGAAAAAGAATTTTTTTTCTTTCTATTTTTTTCTTTCTTAATTTTTTTGAATGCTCTTTAACTAAGACCTGTCCACTGAGCCAGCTCATTGCACAGTCACAGAAATAATCCTGCTAAGCATGGTCAAGGACGACACAGGACTGGGATAGAGGGGTGGGAGTCATGGAACTGCTTCCACTGGCTGCTGCCAAATCCATGTGTGAAAGCACATCCTGTTAGCAAGGCTGGGATGTCTCTGCACATTCACAGCTTGACCTAGAGCCCTTTGTTCCTTGTTAAGCGTGATTTCTAATGACTATCATAGATAGAAACTGTAAATTTTTTTCCTGCTGAAACCACGTAAAGAAGCTGTGGAATAGGTGGTGACTGTTCCCATTGAAACAGACACTTCTGTGCAGAACACAACAGATTTTCTCTGAAATGTACAGGAAAGTGGTATTAATCACCTCATCAATTCCATATGTATCCAGTTCCTCATTTGTGATCCACAGCTATCCTGCTTCTGTTCAACTCATTGATTCAAAATATCAGGCTTAAGAAAACTCTGGAGAGCAAATAGGGAAATCCTCACTGTCCCTTTTGTAATGTAAACCTAGATTTTATTTCCTTTCTTCTAAAAGGAAAAAAAAAAAGTAAGTACTTATATCAGTTTAATTTAAAAATAACAGAACTATTCTATTTGTATTCCCACTGACATATTTAGTGCTGTTTTTAAATACCCTTATTAAATCTAATCATCCTTCCCAAAATATATTTGCATTTAACAGTACTTTACAGCACCCCACAGCTTATTCTCTATAATATATCAAAAGAAATGTGTGATGCTTTCCTTGCTGTCTCCCACAGCGGTCTAAGGAACAAAATGGAGAAAACAATTTTCTTCTCTGTGTCCCAAAGACAGTTTAAGGGCACCTGCGGTCTTTTCTGCAATTATATTTAACATTTACACTCATGTTCTAATCCCCTTTGTCTTAAGAAAAAAACCACAAACCCATTAATTTGAAAACATAGTTTTCAAATCATTTAATAGCATGATCAGGGTATGGGAAGGGGTAAATTAACTTGGGATGGTAAGAGATACTATCTAAAAGACTAGTGGCTCTCCATTACTATCCTATTTTTCTTCATCTATAGCACATGACAAATCTAGATGGGATCCTGTAGCCACAAAACTCCGAGGCTTCAGGACAGATCCCTGAAATTCTTGGGTAATTGAATGGCAGGGACCTGCTGCCTGAGACTTTTTTCCAGAAAGATGTCACAGCTGCCCTCCAGAATGAGAACCTGAGTTCCTACCTGTGAAAGCAAAAGTCAGCACTGGATTAGCTCCTGTCCTTGTAAACTGTCAGAAAGTTGTCAGTGTCCCTCGCTGGGCAGGGGAGCTGGCAGCCATCAGGTCTCACAGGCTGTGCACAGCTGCAGGTACACATACTGTAACACAAGCAGAAACATAATTTTTCATATTTTCACTATTCCTTATTGCATAATACACATATTTGTATGATGTTAAATCTGCATAGCCCATATATAAGGATACATAATGTATATATATAAATATATATAGGTTTTAAAAATTGTTCTGTTTATCTAACAACTTAAAGGACTTCCTAAAAAAAAAAAAAGCTACAAGTCAGGTTTGTCAACCCTCTTCAGCACCCTTGCACTAGCCTTCCAGTGCAAAATCATCCTGGAGGAGTACACCCACTTTCTGGCACATCTGGGGTAAAAGAAGAAAAAGAAAGTAGTGTGAAATCCTGATGACTTTATATTGCACTGCAAGACTGGCTGGAGTAAGAGCTGTGAGGTAGCTGGGACATCCTTGAAACTTGAGCAAGATCCAAGTACAGGTTGGAGCTCTCAGCAGGTGTTGCTATGGTCAGAATTTTTTTGGCTGTTCTAGTCTGTATCCTCAGACTTGGGGACAAGCAAGTGCATGATGCTGTACCCTGCCTACTGATTTAGCCCTGCTGGCCATGCAGTTGCATTTGGGCATTTGCTTCAAAAAGGAAAAGAAAAAACTCTGAGCACACTCAGATGCTAGCAGAAACATGCAGTTTAATGCTGTTAGAATGCTACTACACCTTATTTTTCAGATCATAAAGTCAGTGACTACATTTTGCATGCAAGTAACAGAAGACACTGAAGTTCAGTATTTAGGGAAAGAGCAAACCTATGAGATGATCAGAGAACTGACCAAGATAAATCTAAAAGAACAATGTAAATCCATTAAGCTGGTAATTGCCTGTATGGGACAAATTTCTTCTAGTTACTACACTTTTCTTGTGTAGTAATACTGACACAGCACTATAAAATTTAGGGCTCTTTTTCATGTCTACTCAATCCCAGTGGGATCTCTGGCTGAAATACTGCTCCAAGGAGTACAGCACATAATCGGTCCCTTTGAAACTGCTTCAGTAATGCTGAATCCATATAAGTGCAGATGCCAATTATGCTAATGAAACTGCAATGGGCCCGTGGTTCTTGCCATCCTCAAACAGTGCTGTAAAACTACTGTCACACTCAGCAACTAAATTTTTGTAGCATATGACCACACAGAATACTGAAATGTGCTGCATGGTGGAAGTGATGCCTCATGTTCTCCAAACTCAATCCTGCTGAGAACACAAAGAAAGCAACAGGTAACTGTAGAAAATCTGGGATTTTTTTTTTTGTTCCCTTTTCTACTTGTCCTACAGTCACATCTCCAGAAGATGCAAGGCTAATGCAATAATGTTTATATTGGCCTCCTTTCTTGCTCCCTGTTTCCTTCCAAGACAATGCTCCATCCTGAGGAGCAGGCACTGGGAAACAGCAAAATTTCAAGGTGTCCTTGAGAAAACCCAAGACAAATCCTTGACATCCTTTCTCCGTTTCCTCTTTTGGGCTGATAGGATCTTTCTTAGAAATACTCACTGATGCCTTGGCAGGGCATTTCCTTGGGCTCAGGCAGGACCAGCGTGGTCACGTGTGGTTTCTCTTTTCCTCTCCTGTGTTCTCTCACACAGCCCTACTCTGGTAAGGATAACTCTTCTCAGGCAACAAGTGGAGGGTTCAAAGTCTCCATGTTAAAATCTCTACATCCCCTCCCCTTTGTCTTTACAGCCTGGCAATGTTATAATCATCTCTGCAATACGGCACAGGCCAAGGTACCAATCAGCCTGTGTGAGCAACAGCATTAAGACTACTATAAAATCCCACTGAGGACACTTTCAGGGTGTGGTGGGAGTAGTTAATACAGATCATGAGAGGACACAGACAGGAATATGGATTCATCAGGAGTAATAGCTTTCACACATGATTAGTCAGGATATAAAAAACGGCAATGCAAGGCTGACCAGTCTACATTATTGGGCTATTACTTCTTGCATCAGTGGAAAGTCCTGCCTTACTCGGTTTTTTTTCCACATTAAATCCTATCACACCGTTATGGTTCCAGCACTGCTGTGTTTCAACAGCCCTTCATCCCTTCATCATGCACCCTTATTACAAACACTGCAGTCTCAGAGAAACAGCTTAAAAAACATTGTTGCTGCAAGTGCATCTGCCTTCAATTCTGTCATCACTTTGTGGATCATGACAATTGCAATCCACAGTATTTTTATAAAAACATGAAAACGTACTAATGTTAACCTTTTGCTTGGCTTATTGTTTATAAAACAATAATATGCTGTCATGTTTTCCCACCCTCTCATCTACCTTCGAAAGGACATCTCACTAATGACACAAATTCAGGTAAGGGATGCTTGGAATTACTGTTGTTGTTAATGGCTGGTAGCTTTTCTGGGGACAGACTTCATTCCCTGGCGTGCCAACAAATTCATGCTATGTTCCTCCCTGACTTCCCAGGGCACTGGTTGAAGAGAAAAGGCAGCCTATGGTGGGAAGTACCTTCAGCTCACAGAGTCACCTAATCCATCCCTGCTCCACAGGTTGCAGATGAGTTAATGAAGCAGTTCCTAAACCATTTGCAGCTGTCATTTGAAAATGTAGCTTCACAGGTCCCAACATGAGGTAAAAATACTAATCTCATGTTTCCTGACACTTACTGTTCCTTTTCTTGAGTCAGAGCCCAGAGATGTGCTATGATATTTGATCTTTAGGCTGCTCAAATGTAACACAAAGTCACTTCCAAAATTAAGTTTCCTGACACTGACATAGTGCTGACAACATTCATATAACTAATATTTCTTTCTCTCCAAGGAAAATTATGAAAATATTAAACATAGTTGTTATTTGCTTAACTGGTTCTATATTATTATTTATTTATTACATACAGATGTATTTTAACTTAATTAGGTTTGCCTTCTCAGTACTCTAGGAGAAGAAGAGCAAGGACAGGACACCCCAGCATATCAAGGCACACCCTTCTCTGCATTTCAGTGTTGGCTTCAGCATCCTATCCTCAGCCCTGAGCTGGCATTAGATATTATAAGAGCAGTTGCTGCAACCTAGGCTTGGGGAACAGGCTAAGCAGCAACAGCTAAGAAGTGTTGCATTGCTGTTGTGTTTGTGAGGATCATCTGGTTCTTGTCTATGGTCTGACCTGCTCGTTAGAAGTGTTCAGATACACACACACACACACACACACACACACACACACACACACTGTGGGATAAAATGCCCTCAGAAAACACTCATACTCGAACCTGGACTTGCAAAGATATGCATAAAGAATGAAGAAATATACACATGGGCACATAGAAAACTCAAAAGTTCTGTGGAATTTGCCTGTATCTTATGCTCATTGAAGTTTGAGTACCGATTTCATCATTCCTTCCTCGCTACTCACTGCTGCCACCAGGTGTTAACCACAAATTTGGGTTTTTTTCTGAAGTAATAATGCCCCTTGAAATAGAAACGTGTTCTGCCGTGGGTGAGAAGGACCTGGAATTTGGCAGTACTCAGGAGAAAAGATGTAACATGCTTAAGCCATTCCTTGGCAGACTGGACATTGCTGGAAACAGTATAACAAGCTGCAGAAGAGCCCCCTATAAGCAAAACTTCAAATTCTGAATTGAAGATTCATGCTATTAATTACCAGTGCAGTTTATGGATGTGTGGTAGGAAGTGCCAGGCTAGTGCTAGTAAGATCAAGTTCATACACTGACAGTTCCTCTCTCTGTCTGTCTCTCTCCCCCATGCCTTCCTCTTGCACTTGGATCTCTTGTCATGCTTTTTGAGGATGAAAAATCCATTAATAATGAACAAAAGTGGAATGCAGTCAGGAAAACACTTTCTTCCTAATTCCCATGATCTCGTAGGGTGCCTGTTCCTTTGGGAATGAAAGCCAGCCTTCCAGTTTGGGCTTTGTAAGTGTAATTGTGGATATTTTTACTTTTGGTACAAATGACTAATTAAATCATTATTAGCATTTGCTGTGTCTCCATCGTACAAAATATGGGTACGTTTTACCCATATCATTACACACTACTAAAAATGAGTGTGACTGAAAGCTAATAGGACAGCAAATTTCTAAAGCTGAACTTCCCCCAGTGTGGCTTGATTCTCGGCTAAATTTATTTCATCTTAAATAACTCGTGAAGGATGACATTTAAAGTGACAATCTGTTGATAGCTAATCACAAGCCTGCAGCGTATCATTTCAATGGAATGTCTCGATATGCAAGTTAAGGTTAGTGTAACAATTTGCTGGTTTATGGTCGTGTGTAGGAAAACAAGGAGCATATGCAAGGCTTAGCTGTTCCCTCTTCCCTCTGTCTGGCAAGGTCTGAAAACACATGCCTAGGTATACGTTGGTTAATGTGTTGCCAGCACATAGTCCCAGGCCAAGGAATGATTTCAGAATATCAGTTTGCATTTAAAACATAAATTCAAGCTTGGTTTCCAGCTTTTGTGACTGAGAGATAATGGACGGTTAATACTAGCTCCAAGCCAAGAATGATACTGAAGATGAGAGTGAAGATGTGACATTGCAGCCCCTCACGTTTCTGAGAGACTGTTTATGCATGTGCAAGTTTGTCTTTAGTCAGTGGTGCTCTACTCAGGTGTCCTTGCATCTGGGCCCGTGTTTGTCACACCTTGCTGGATCAGCATGCTGGGGAAGGATAGGGAGCTAATGCTCAGTTAGGACTGAGAAGGAGAGGAAACGAGTGACACCAGTACAAAGGTCTGATGTTACTGTCAACAAATCACAGCCTATTTAGGATTTACTTCTGCTTTTGCACATCATTTAATTCCGGTGCCTATAAGGAGGTTTTTGAGGAAACTGGACCACAGTTTTCATGATGGTGCATGGCAAGAGCAGGTGAGAAAACAGGTGTAGCTGGAAAGAGAAGATGCTCTGGCTGGATACAAAGAAACATCATGAGGTTGAGCATGGGAAAGCATTGAGAGCATTGAGAGGTTTTAGTCTGCCCTTGGAGGTTTTAAAGAACCTCACTGTTTAGAGCCCTGAGGATAGGAGCCCTCCAGAGGCGCCTTTCCACTTGGATTACCTCATAAGCCAGTAGATGTAATTTTTTTGGACTTCAGCAAAGCTTTTGAAACTGTCTCTTACAGTATCCTTCTGGACAGTATCCAGTACACAGCTGGATAACAGTATTAGGCAATGGGTGAGCAACTGGCTCATGGGTTGGGCATGAAGTTTTAGGGAATGGGGTGACATCAGACTGGTGTCCTGTCCCTAGGGGTGTTCCCCAGGGTTCCATCCTCATCCTAGGCTATGCTTGTATCCCCAGTCATCTGTTCTGTTTATGCTGGATGTGAAGTTCTGCACCTTTCAGACTAGTTCCGAGAGCGAAGCGGGGAGAAGAGCACAGTTTGTTTTCAGAAACTGCACTCACTCCTCCGCATTCCTCGCTCTCTCAGTGCATGTTGTCTGCAGCACAGACAGTGGGAGAGAGCTCTCCTTTGCTTCTAGTTAGTGTTTTTAGCTAGCTGAGGCAGAGAAGTTCCCGAGATTGTGGCTTTTCTTTTCCCTGGAACTGATCGGTGCTGATCTGGACTGAAAACCCAGAATACTGGGAGCTCACACCTATGGCCCACTGGGGAGGGACTGATAAGAGACTAAGCAAGAAGAGCTCCACCCCATGGCAAGGACTTTCTGAATATTCCATCTCTTCAGAATAGTGAAAAGTTTTATAGTTTAATATTATCCATTTGTTATGCTTGTGAATACTTTGATTGTTAAATAAACAGGTTTTTTCTACTTTTCTCCAAGGAAATCTTTTGCTGAACTAGTTTGGGGAGGGGTCACTTGAATCTGCTTTCTAGAGGGATCCCTTTGGAAGTCTCCTCCCAAATTTGCCCTAAACCAGGACCATCCTATACCCACTTCTCTTTAACATCTTCATTAATTACTTGGACACACAACCCAAAGTTTGGCAATGACACTAAACTGGGTGAAGTTGCAGACTCCCTCAAAGGCAGAGAGGCCGTGCAGAGAGACCGTGACAAATTAGGGATGTGGGAAATCACCAATCAAATGAAGTTCAACAAGGAAAAGTGTTGGATTTGGCCCCTGGGACAGGACAATCCAGGGAACAAGAGGCCAGAGAGAAGCACTGTGGAAAGGGACCTGAGGGTCCTGGTTGATGTGAGTGAGCAGTGCCCTGGCAGCCAGGAGAGCCAGCCCTGGCATCAGGTACAGCATTGTGAGCTGGGCAAGGGAGAGGATTGTCCTGCTCTGCTCTGCTCTGCACTGGAACAGCCTCACCTCGAGTGCTGGGGGCAGTTTTGAGTACCTCAACATAAAAAAGACCTTAAACTATTAGAGAGCATCCAGAGGAGGGGCACGAGGATGATGAATCATACAGTCATGGAATACGCAGATTTGGAAGGGAGTCATCAGGATCAGTGAGTGGGGAGGCCTTGTGAGATCGCTTGGTCTGTTTGGCCTGGAGAAGAGAAGGCTGAGGGGAGACCTCATTGTGGCCTTCAACATCCTCACAATGGGAAGAGCAGGGGCAGACATTGATCTCTTTACTCTTGTGACCAGTGACAGGACTTGAGGAAATGGCATGAAGAAGAGTCAGGGGAGGTTTAGGTTGGATATTTCAAAAAGGTTCTTCATCCAGAGGTTGGTTGAGCACTGGAACAGCTCACAGCACTAAGCTGGACTGAGTTCAAGAAGCGTTTGGACAGCACTCTCTGTACATGGTGTGACTCTTGGGGTGTCCTGTGGAGGGCCAGGAGTTGGACTGAATGATCCTGATGGGTCTCTTCCAACACAGCATATTCTGTGATTCTATGGTGCTGTGATGCTATGGACTGCAAGGGCAGATTCCAGCAATGTTGAAAAGTAACCATCATGTACCAAACATCAAACATAGTATTTTAATCATCAAGATAGACTGAAGTAGTTAATCTGTGTTTTCAATGGTCAGTCTTCAAAATAGGTCCCTCAGATGGAATGAAATTCATAATCTTGAGCCCCAATGCTTTCCACTGCCAACCCTCCTCAACATGGCACATGTGCCCCAGTTTTGGGATTGATGAGAGAACCTAACAGCCTGTCTCAGATTGTCCTTGATATTATGAAATTAATATTCCATTTTCTTCTATTCTTGCCTCTGTTTTCACCTCACCATGAACTGCTTTGTTACAACATACTTTCCTTTTGTTTACTGCCCAGCTACTGGCCGATAATAAAGCAAGAAGAGAAGGGTGTGTAAATACCAGGAGTGTCCTGTCATTAAAAAAAAAACAAAACAAAACAGATTGTATTGGATTTCACTTTCTAGACCAGAGATGGTAAACCACTACTTCTAAGTGATGGAGCCATGACATTTTCTACTTGAGGGACAAGACAGAGAAGACTTAGGTCCTCAGTTTTTTGCTGTTGTCTCTGACTCCTGGTTAAGGTCATGTCATTACAATGATGCTATGATGACATATATTCTTTTTTGTTTGGCAGAGGATTATGGCTTCAAAAATTTACTTCAAAGGTGATGTGGATGTCCTGAATGCTCTGTAATCTTGAAACAAACAGTATTGCCTTGTATGAGCTGTCACTACAGTATTTGACATGAAACAGAAAAGAAAAAATGTGTATTTTGGAGGATGTGAAGGGATTTAAATCAGTTTAGAAGGATAATGTTTCTTTAACAGAGTAATCCATATAAGACTTTCCTACTAAGTACAAAAGGATCCACATCAGCCACCTCTAGGACAAGTCTAAAAAAAAATTGCAAATTATTTAGGCAGTCATTAAATATGACCTTTGTTCTTGGCAGCAACACAGGGAAAGCAAGAAACAATTAAGCAAGTGACTGTTGAAAGCACTACTGACCAATTTCAACACTGAGTTTGTTTTCTGCTGTGAGATGTTTTTGCCTCTTGTAGTTTCATTTTCCCATGTTGGAAGAAGGACAAAGATGTCATTTTAGTGTCTACAAATGTAGTTTATGTTGATTAGCAGTATACATTTAGAATTGGCATCAATTATTTTCATGCATGGTGCAGCATGCAGCATTACTGTTTACATTTTTATGTTTCTAGGTTATGAATTTTTTAGTAGTTCTCTGGAATCTGCCAAGTAAGGTATAGTGTATTGCTGAGTCCTGGGAAAAAAAAGCAGTACTGGGCCAAATGCTCCTTCAAGGCATAAGAAATTATTAAGAAAAGTCTTTTGGTCCTTTGCTCTTTCAGCTCACTGAGCTGAACCAAAACAGTCTAATTTCTCAAAGAATGGCATTGGACATCTGCCTTGACCACTGACAGGTGCTAAAGAGACTTTCCAAAATTCCTAAGTATTTAGCTACCAAGCTTATCTTGATTCTCATGAAAATAGGCAGCTCAGCACTTGGAAATATCCCACTAGGGTCCAGATTCTTTAACATCTCTAAGAAGTTGCAGGAAGATTCAGAATCTTTTAACATAAGAACCCAAATGCATTTTATTTTTAGGTGTCTATTGAAAAAATTGTCTGCTTTTCTCTTACATTAAACACTTGCAGTAGAATGCAACACAAAAAAACAGCCTAAGGGATTCTGTGATTGATTCTGTGAGAATATACATGGGAAACCTCTTTTAAGCAAGTATATAACAGGCTAGTTTACCTTAAATATCTTACTTCTCATTTCATTTTTTGTAAATGAGATAAAATATTTTTGACATTAGAAGAATTAGAAGAACTATAAATTTGAATGGGTTTTGAATCTTCAGATCTGTTTAATCAGATCTTCACTGGGATATTACCCTTGGAGGATAATTGCACTATCTGCCCTGATGAAAAGACAGAAAACAAAAATTTACAGTCATCAGAAGCTCCAGAAATTCAAGTACTGAGGTAATAACATATTCTTTCTGTGCAAATGGTAAAAACCGGACACCAAGGGGTAGGTTACACTGCAAAGTCAACCAAAAATAGAGGTGTTTTGCATATCATCACTTATATTTCATCATTTACATTGTTTACTTATCACAAGAATTGCCATCAACTAATTAACATGCACCATTTCTAATTAAAATATCTCACGAATTTAATAGAAAAGTCAAACTTACTCTTGAGTGGTGGGAGAACAGGCTGAGGACAGGATGGATCTGGTGGGTGAGAGCAACATACAACCCTCTGTTATCAGACACTGCTCTACAATCACAGGTTAAAAGAATTGGAATTATCTTGTCAGGCAAGGAGAAGAATTAGACAGGGAATGTGATGCCTCTTGAAAAGTGTAAGTGGTTGGAAAAGTGGAATGAAGTACTATTTATCAGAATATTCCCTGTGGAGAGAATGAGACCTAAAGGGCTTCAAATGCAACAAGAAAGACTTAGGATACATGTTAGGAGAAAAAGAGTTTAACTGTAAAGGCTAAAGGCTGGTTGGAGACAGGAGAGTAGGCCTGGAGGGGCTGAGCACTTATCACCAGAAAGTGGCCTTAATAACATCTGCTGGATATGGAAAAGTTCTGGCTGGCTCTGCCACAAGGCAAAAGGATGAACTAGATGAGCTCTCAGACTCCTTTTCAGCCCTCATTGCTGTGATTCTCAGATTCATTATATTGGAAAACTTTTCTATAGTTACATTGTCCAGCAGCAGTAATTCCCCTATCATCATGCCACTCATGGGACAAATGAGCATGGGAATACAAGTTTTCTGAGGAGTGGAACACTGCATCCATCATTTTATTATCATTTGTTTCTTAGTTATAAAACAGTGGTGTGGCCCAGCTCAAGAAAGCTGGGAGTTATCAAGAACCCTATTATTAGGAACCATCTGGTTTTTTTCAATGTTTCAAACGTTAGAGATTAGATGACCAGCAGGAGTTTCATTTCTATAACCTAAACAGTCACTAAGGAGCTTGTTTATGCATTAAAAAGTAGAAGATGTTTATTAGATTAATGGAGCTATTTTTCACAAATCTTTAAATAATGTATGAACTTCCTTTTATAATTTCATAATGTGTACCCTTAAATAACTTGCTGTTTTGCTAGTCACATCATGAAATTAAACCGATTGGAAACAAATTAAGTACCAGATATAACTTAATTGTCCATGTAAGTAAAATACAAATGGTAAGCAAATATCTTTAATGGTAATAAAAAGGTCTAATACTGACACTGCATCATAATGAATCTAATTTTTAGCATAGATAATGATTTGCTTAAAGAAGAAGCAGTTTAACTTTGACAATAAATAATTTTCAAGACATGCAGAGGAGATAGGAGTATGAAGTTATAGTCCCAGATACTTATGTTACTGTGGAAAATAGCTCCTTTTGTGCAAGGGAATGTTTCCACTGCATTAAACCATGAACACAGACCAGTGGCATGCAAAAAGGATTGCCTGCATATGAACACATTGATCTGGCGCTTTCTTTGGTCTCTCAGATAAATGAAAACAAGAACCTCAGATGAAATCTGGGACAAGGAAGAGCTGATGTTGCTGATCCCTGAACTCCAAGAACAAGCTGCTTTATCTGAATTCTCATTTTCATGTATTTTCCTTGAAGTAGTCTGCCACTCTTAATAGGAGTTCAATTTCTTATGCCTCCACCTCCATGAATGTATGCCAGTTTAAATATCAAAACTGCTGTGTGCATTTCCATATAATTGAACATAAAGATCTCTCATCTTCCTTCCTACAGAGCACTTTAAATGCCACATTCCAGCCTTAATGTAGTGACAGAAAGAAAGGCTACTACCATAGTTTATCAGCCTTCCTCCTGCTCCTGGAGGAGGCTGAGGATGCAATGCTGCCCCCCGAGCAGCCCCTTGCTGTTACTGCATGCAATCTTTGCAGAGAACAGGTACTCACTCAGATGGTGCTCAGACATCAGTGCACTAAGGGCCCTTCTCAATGCTCCCAAAAACTTGCCAGCCCCACACTCTCCTGCCTGAAGATGCCTTCCTGGGATGTCCTTTCTAAGAGGTCTGGCCCTCTGCTTCCATTCTGTCTTTCGTAATGAACTGTATTTGGATAATGGCTGCCCCTCCCTCCTCCTACCTACCCAGGCAGCTGGAGTCATTATATCCTGTCTTCCTCCATTTTTTTATTTCTATACCTCATCAACACTCATTTTTTGTCAGTGGTTGGTCTTTGCAGATTGGACTTCTCTCAGCATGTTGAAAGAGCTTGCCAGCCTTGTGGAAGAGACCAGCTTGGAACATAAAAACATCTGATAAAATGCATTATGAAGTACATTAAACTCCCATCATGGGTTGTCCTTTATCATTAACAAAAATGTTATAGCCTCTCTTGTTTATCATCACACTCTCCTCTTGGAAGTCCTGTCTGAAAGCATTTAATGTCATTACATCTCCTCTCTCAATTTTTTTTTTAACCTTATTCACTAGCTCCTACTTTCTGTTATGCATTGTAGCACAAGAACAAGGTCCCTATCATGATTTCCCAAAGAAAGTGTAAGAATCAAAGTTAGATGTCGAAGTGCATTCACTAATAGCTGTTTAAGGGAGTAAGCAGAGTTTATTCATCTACTAACCAGCATTTTTTTTTCTTAGATTAATGATACTCCATCAGATTCTGTTGCTCAGCAAAAGCTGTAATCAGAAACAAAATCTAGCTGAGACCATTTGTATTATTCTACAGTGTGTGAGTTTAATGCCCTATCGTTTGAAACAACTCTCATTTCATTTCTATAGAACTTTCATCGTGTAAAACATTGTATTCACTGGGTAGATCAGTAATTACGTTCTTGCAATTTGAAGAATCGCCCAGTTCTCAGAAAAAACCCATCAAATCAAATCAAAGTTATAATAATGAATAAGGGAGGAAAATTCAAGCTATTTTTTTTTTCTTATTGCTCTGGCATCCTTCCTTCTATGCTTTTCTGTTCAGCTTGTGATTTGACTTCCAGAGCCAATTCTTCAGACAAACTAGTGCTCTAATTTTATCAGATGGCTCACAAGACATTTTCCCTGTGTGATTCTGCAGTGTCCATTTCCATACATTCATTACTGTGTTGGGGGTCAGAAAAAGAAAGAACATTTAGATTCTATTTCTAATTCATCCTGTGCATATTTACAGGGAATTTAGTTCCAAGAAAGCTCTAAATAATAAAATGCATGGCCTCACAACATGTTGCAAAGTGCTTATTATCTGAATATACTCTGACTGCTTTTGCAAACAGATGCTCCAAATACTCTTCTTAATTAAATATCAAGGGTTGGATTCAAATGTTGGTCCATGCCAGCAGAAGATAGCACAAATCCTGGCACTGGGCCCCAATCCAACAAAAAGATGGTTGTGAATGCCTGAAACATTGCAGGCTTCCCTCTCTTGCGGGCAAACTTGCCAGACATAGAGATCTAATGCAGAGTCTGGATTTTGGGGTGTTTCTCAGGTGTCAGGGTGGGAGTACAGTCCAGATGGCTGCTTGACAGCAGACTTGTGTATGGATTGGGCATGATGCTCCCAGTCAGGCTGGAGAGAGCAGCTTCTTCATATCATCAGCAGCTATCACTACAAATTCCTTGAATCTTTGAGGAAGATACAGGAGTCAAAGTCAAGTCAGAAGTTGAAGGAAGAACTATGAGCTGAGCTTTCACTTAAACAATTCCTCTTTTTTTCTTACCACCTTATGGAATTTTTTCTGCTTAGTAATGGCTGTACAATAGTTTTTAGATAGTGATGGAGATTCAAAAGATTTATTTTCAGAGTGTGGAGTGACTCTTAATACTCAGAGTTTTGGTGTTTTGTTTTGACAAGGAGAAGAGAGGCAAAGAAAAGGAAAATGCAGGTAGCAAGGGGATCTTTTCTTTGACCTGATGACTTTTGAGCCACATCGACATTGCACAGTGTAACCTGTCTAAAGAAGACTAACTAACCTTGGAGACCACCATGGCTGTACAGCCTTCCTGATCTGGTACCAGAGATTTCAAATCTTTCCAAAGACAGTGTTTCAGATTTGCAAAGATCTGGCATTTACCTGCAAAAAAAGGCTGAAGAAAAGCAAAGACATAGCACAGTCACTCCAGCAATTGCATAATATATACTAATCCTACTGAAGCAAAGTTTTGGTATTGTTTTTTGGTGTTTTTTTTTTTTTTTTTTAAAGAGCATTTCTTTTCATGGGTTCACAGCTCTTTTGGAAAAAGATTTAATCTTGGACAGCAAAGCTAAACATTTCCCTTAGGGGGCACACAAAAAAATAAGAACAGAAAAGGAGCAGAAAGCAAAAATTAAATGGACAAAGAGTCAAAAACATGATGGGTTGCCAGCTGGGTTCCTTTTTGGTCCCCTTCTCTAATAACTGGTCAAGTTATTTCTTTGGCTCAACAGGATACCTTGGGCTCAAATTCATATATATCCTGAAGCAAAGGAGCTCATAGAGCTCGACAGCTTTCCTGGCTGCCTGTTCTCCCAGCCTGTGTGTCAGGGTATCAACCTCCTCAAAGGTCTATTACCTACTTTCCAACAGAACTTTTAGTCAATTGATTAATATCTAATGGTTTGTGTTATTTTAAATTAAAGCCATAGTGTTACCACCATGCTTTGATGCATGAAATAGTTTTTATTTTAAATTTTGCTGGTTTTTATAAACAAGTTTGCAGAGCAAACTGATTCAAACTTTTCTATGATTTATAGGTCTATATACCCTCATCCACAACTGAGGCATCTCAGTCTACCATTTGTCTTTCCTCAGTATGCACAGACATAATTTTTAGGGCAAGAAGACCTGGGTGGTGGTCTTCTTCCTTCCCCACTGTTACAGGAAAACTGCCAGAAGAAGCCAGCCTGAGACTCCAGCTGATAAGGAAAGCTACACCTTTATGGATTCTTGGGAAATGTTTTACTTTTGTATCACTCTCTCTGCTGCGTGCTGCCTCTGTAATGATTGCTTTATCTCTTTATCACTGTCCTAGTTTGGAGGACAGGTGTCTGCTAAGAAAGGCAGGAGCCTCTATTTGAAAAGGAAAATGTAAACCCCCCTTCCTCTAAATCATTATAATTTTGAAATTAAGGTCCTCTCAGGCAAAAATATGGGAATTAGGAATAACAGTTCTTTTCTAGGGAAATTAGAATAGAAATACAATACTACAAAGAAACAAACCCCAAGCCCTGACAAAGTCAGAGTACAACCTGACACCCCATCAGGCAGGGTGTTGGNAGCAGTTTGATTAAATGGTGGTTGCAGTCCCTTGCAGTGACAGATGTGATTCAGTTGAAGCAGTGCTCCTGTACAAGGTGCATTTTCCCTCCAGAGGTCCAGTAGTGATGTGGAGGAATTCAGTTGTCCTCTGGAGTCCAGTGGAGAAAGGGGCTACCTTAGTGTCCCAAAACCTCTGTTTTTATCTTGGTAAGAAATGTTGGGCTCTTCCCCC
>PYHW01009859.1:3444378-3479610 GCA_013186435.1 Turdus rufiventris
GTAATTTTATCAGTCACACAGTGGGACTCAATGGGCCATTAGCAGAAAATGACTCGCTGGAGGAAGGCTGGGTTGTGAAAAAGATAAAGAACAATGCCCCACCTGGTTTCAATTGATGGCCCATTAGCAGAATATCTGCCATTGAGATAAGGATCACTGCCCCCACCCTCAACAGATGGTGATAGAATAGATACCTTTTATCACACTCTGTATTGTAACCCAGAGCAATCACTCATTCGTTGATCTGTTCTTCTTTTTTCCACCTTTCCTATTTAGTCATCCTCATTTCACAATTTGCTTTCTGTTGATCTGATTTCCTTCTAATTCAGGAAAGATGGGAAGAACACCTGTGAAGCAAGCATCCTAATTTTTGCCATCATTCCAGTGAACCTCACTGCTTATGCTTCATACCTCTTTCTTCACCCCATTTATATCTGATCTACCTCTATTTCAAGCTGTGTAGTACAGACACTGCCTTCAACTTTTTGTACAAGGATGCCTCATTCATATTTTGTTCATACCTAGCTTTGAAATATTTTGCTAATGTTTAACATTAATGCATAGAGGCAAACTAAGCAGGACATGGCATTCTAAAGAAAAAGCACTTGTATTCTAATCCCAGTTTTACTTTATTAGATCCTTAGTTTCAGACATTGGGAAAAATCTTCAGGGACTGCATCTTATCAATCCGTTTGCTTCTATGCTTAAGTGAGGTTTAAGACTTATGACCCTCATGACAAAAATACCCCTTTTTGGTGGAGAATTGGATACTTAGCACAACACCAGCAATAAAACTCAGCAAATTGGAATGCACACTCAGGTGCTCCCGTAAAACTTGCATCTCTCTTGTCTCCTTGAATGGGAATGGTCACAAAAATACTTGCAGGCAGTTCTCTGCCTTTTCCTCAACAGATCTGTTGTGTAGAAATCCCTGAAGACAGTGAAAGGCGCAGTGCTTTCCCCCGCATCTCCACTGGCATTTTTAAGCATTATCCCAGGCTTTTTACCATGCCCATCTGCTCTACTTTATGTCACTTCTCTGCAATATAAGAGAACTAGAACTAGAGGGCTTCTTTGGAGAGGAAAAGCAAATTACAGTTATCCTCTTACTGTATCCTCTCAATATCTTCCCTGGGGTGCAGCTGAATGCTTGGCAACCTAGTGGAGTTTTACCCTGGGTGCGTATCCAGCAGTCTGCAGGGCTAACACATTGTCCATTAATAACTCCTGATCAGCGAACCCTAATTGTGAGTCAGCAATGGAAGTGACCCATGCTTGGAAGGGTTTTGGCAACAAAGATACAAACACATGTGGACCTGGCAGATGCTATGGAGGTGACAGCTCCAGGACAGGCTGGGAGCAATGCTGTCAGTGCATGGCACTGCTGAAGGTGGGCTTGGACCCCCAGACTGAAAGGGCTTCTGAGGTCTGAGACAGTCGAGCAGTCAGTGTCTTGTATGTCTTCATCAGGGTGCAAATGCTGAGGAAAGCAATATGAAGCGAGGGGAAAAGCATGAAGACTCCAACATGTGATTATGCAAAATGCAAGGTGTGTCTGGATGCATGTGCTTTCTCATTAAGATGACTTTCACATGATTACAAGAAGCCAACAAGAGATAAATCTGTTGTCATGCAATCAATTTGTCATGTTTTCCAGTTTTGTTTCTGTGCATGTGTATACCTACAGGAAAATCAAGTGACCAAAAGGGAGCATATAAAACATTATCTATAAAAACTGACTGTATGCCCTCTAAMAAAATTCSCCTTTAACATTATAAAAAAAAATATATATATAATTTAGTGTTTGCATGCAGCTTATTTCTACCACAGCCAGGTAAGAAATCACGTTCATGCCAAGCAGTACAGACTATTCCAGTCACAAAACTTTTACATGTCCAGCTTCATGGTGCCTTCTCAGGAAAAAATTGCATTCCCAGCAGGTCAATAAAGAATTTTCAATATGCCAGAATCATGAATCCACTGTGTTGATAACTGAAACAAAGATATTCAGTGCAAGCTACTTTGAAGGGTCAACAATATAACTGTGAGTTTTAAAACTGTGAGGGGTTGTTATACTCACCCCTACAAAGATAAAGCAGTTGCTTTGTATGTCAGTTACTTCTGATTGTTCTTTTCTCTTTTCCTACAATTGGAGTGCATGTTTGGCATCTTTTTGAGTATGAAGAAGGAGATTAACAAGTTGTTTTTTTTTTTTCTTTCTATGCAGAAATGAAGGAAAATATTTATTTTATCAGTTTAGAGTTATAAGAACAAAACAACATGACTGGTAGAAAGTTTTTGAAGAACTGTGATTTTTTTTGTGCATCGAAGAGATAAAGCAATCACAGAATTTGAGCATAGAGGAAGCATTGTAGGAACTTTGGAATGACTGAGCCCTTTTGATTCAACCTTGCAGTGCCTGTCCAGAAATGTTGAAGCCCTGCTAAACAGACTCCTGTTTATCTGCAAAAATACATGATGCAAGCGAGGGTGACAGTTCTGAGACAGTATTGCAGTCTTAAGCAGTATTTTCTGCAAGCCTTTTTGTATTAGAAAAGTAAGATGTGATTCATTTAGTGTGCCTCTTTCCCCAAAAATATATAGCGCCATTCAGTTGATTTTTTACAGTATAACATACAAAAGACCAAATCCCAGTGAGGTAGTTTCAGGAATTTATTACTTATGGCAACATCCATGGTATATTGTAGCAATTAGCGGTGTGCAAGAATAGCATCTCTCTTCTTCAGAGCACCATGGTCATGACAATGCATCAACTATATGAGGACGTTACACACTTTCATAGGCACAATTAAAAGGATTGAGTGAGTTTGCTGAATATATTCTCCACGTGGCGCAATGCTTAATAGTAATCATTGTATAATGAACATAGGATGCAAGTTTTCTTGTGTGACCTGATTAGTCAGAAATAATGTTTCCACTCTTTGGAATGAGATTGTTATCAGCTTCGATAAAAATAAGCAAGACTACACCTGATGTGAACTGTGGGCTTCTAGCTTAGTCTAATCCATACATAAAACATTTGAGAGACAAACTGCGAGGAACTAGAGGCAAAGCAGACAACTTCACAACTCAATGGCAACAACAATGAAGGTATGAGATAACTCATTCTGGGAGAGCCACTAGCAAAACTGCTTCTCCAATTGCTTCTCCAAGAAGTCCTGTTTTTATCTGTACCATAAATGAGGCCAGTTTCAGCCTGATTTCTTTGTCCCCTGTCTAAACAGACCTCTGTAAGGTATACAAGTTATTCTATCAGGAATTTGTTAGACTCAAATAAGCTTGACCTTCTGACTGTTCACCACACATAGATGTGGTGAACACACCTGGCAACCTCTGATCTCAGCTTATGCTTTAGTTGGAGTCATCCACACAGGGCAGTGTCCAGAAGCTGGAACCTACCTCCTGCTGAGGTTGTGGTGGGCTCCCTCCCCCATCTCTCTCCCTGTACCTGGAGGCCCCACACTTCTTCTCCCACCTGGACTGTGTTTCCTCCCATTTTCCTATTCTCTAATTCCAAATAAATGCTTATTTCTGGGAAAAGGCATGTACTTCAAGGGCCATTCCTTCCTCTTGGGAGGGGAGCTGGGTAATAGCAATCACAGCAAAGCACTTACTCTGACTCCTCACATCTGTTTCTTGGCTTTTTGTTTGAGGACCTTCTGCTGAGAGCTTCTAAGGAAATACTTAATAATGAGGTGGATTCCTTCTAGGACTAAATCCCAACATTGGTACGTGTTATTTTGGTGCTGTGTCTCTGAGTCCCAAACACAAATCAAGAGTTCTCTGGGTCCAGGATCTGGCTGCCTTATCCCTTTCCTTATTCCTCAGTCACTCCTGATCTATGGTGTTCAAGTACCTTCTCATCTCAAAGTCGTTATGTAACATTAATCATTTCTCAGTTTCACAACTTTTCATCCAGTACTGATGGATTTTCACCCAGTCTCTTCTCCTGTCACCTCCACATATTTTTGGGACTGTCTCCCCAATCACAGTAGTCCAAGCACAGATATCTAGGATACTGGGTGTCACCTACATCACTATAACCAAGACCTTCCTTGTCCTTAATGTAAGGCAGTTCTTTAAACATTTTAAACAGTGAGTGCTTCCAGGCCACTTTGCTCCCATTTTACTCCTTGTTGTCTCCACTCTTAGAAATCCCTGCCATGACCTCTGTTGCTCTATCTGCAGGCTAGACGGACATCACAGCTTCTCTGCTGTATTTCCTCCTGCCGCTTCTGTAATGCCATTTATGTCTCCACGTATTTTTTTTGGGCCAGCTGCAATACCACTATCTAGAGCTCTTCCTTGCAAGCAGCAGTGTATTATTCAAGTGCAATGGCCTGTGATATTTCAATGTTTTGGTGAATCAACAGTTCAACAGCTTCAAGAAAGCAAATTGAGTTCCACCATCACAAGTTCATTTTATGCAGGATCCCTTTCCTGCGGAGTGCCACATCTCTCATGCTGTCAGGATAGTGAGTCCCAAGATGTCACATTGTGCCTATCTACTTTTCCCACCCTTGTCAATCTTTATCTTTTATCTCCCAAGTTCTCCTTCCTGACTGGCTTTCAACTATTGCCTTGCAATTTTTGGCATCTGTCTGCTGGTTGGTGTTCATACACCACTACAGCCCAAGTCCCACATTCCCACACTTTTTACTTTTACCCAACTCCTGATCATTTGCTGCTTGACACCAGAGTCAGGCCACCTTTAAAGGATTCAGATCTTTAGTGCAATCCCTTCTGGTCCTTCTGTCAGTGTTAATAAACTGCTAAGGGAAAAGTCTCCTTTAAAGATATAACTGAATTAAAAACATGCTTTCACAGGCATGTGACACAAACAAGACTAAATTCTCTACCACATGACAACAGGACACTAATGTTTGCTCACTAAATACACAGGGAATTGAATAAATGCAGCCATCAAGAGCTAGTCCTTGAAAAGGCACTGTCCATCAGTCAGGAAATCCCTCTGCAGCACATTGCTGGTGCCTATGCAAGTACTTCAGGGAAGCATTTTTGTATGGTTTGCATTACTGCCAAAAGTCGGAAACAAGACACTGAGCCAGCTGGATCTCTGCCCGATCACCTTAGAGTATTTTAATTTTCTGTGTTCTAAGGCTGTATTTACAAGCGTTAAATATACTTCCAGGAAGTTCTTGGATGTGCTAAGACAGCAAAGATGAAATTTCAAAGGTGTCTCTAATTTAAAAGCTTGAATGACAGAGCTGTTGATTATACATGAATAGCAACAAAAGTGAAGGACCAGAGAAGATTTTAAAAGAAAATTTTAATCTGTTAATTTTTGGTCATTGTGAGGTGGAAGATCTTTCACTAGAAGAAGTTTCTCTAGTTTTCACTTTCTGTTTTCTGATCTTGAGATCTGAAAATTTTGAGAGTTGCTGTTAGTTAAAAGCCTGAGCTGATACCAAAATAAACCCTGGGAATTACACTGGGAATTTACAGACTTTGCAACTGCCCCTTGCTTGTTTATATTCCTGAAACAAATTCAGGCAGAAATATTAGAAACCTGTTTACTGAACAAGCAAAGCTGGGGAGTTGAGCACATCCTGAGTGCAAAGGAGCATTTTGTTCATTGTTAACCGGCTGAGACCCGACAGTGCTGAGACATCCCTTTGTTGAGAGGATCTGAAGAGGCAGTTTGTAAGTGCCTGACAGCCTAGTTTGCACAGCTTTGCCAGCTTAATTAACACATTTCTTCCTCTGGGGAGGAGAGAGCTTCTGAACTGATGGAAAGTGCCCCACACTGTTTGTAAAGTCACCCAAGTGCCACCAGCTCAGAGACTTTACCAGAGGGCTAGCTAGAAGCACAGGCTGCAGCTTTCCCTTTTTTCACCCATGAGTACTTTGGAGTGGAAAGCAAATCTGTTTCCTGACAAAGAATGACTCATTCAGGCTGCTTGGCTTTCCTTGCTAGGTCGGTGATAGGGCATTTGACTGTGTCTTCCAGGGTACCTTTTATATACAAAATACCTGATATACATCTGTGATGTGGCTTTGCTTTTGCACAGATATGTGCGAGAGCAAACACAGCAGGCTCAGGTGACTCATGGGGTGTTGCTAGAGCTAACTAAAAGAAACAAGCTGGACAGATATATTCAGGTCTCCAGTTCATGTCTAAGGGTGACTGCAGCATAGCAGCTAAGGAAGGAAACTTGAATTCAGCATTCCCAAATCTTGACCAGAGCAGTGGCATGTGCCTGAGCTCCTACCAGAGGGCAGAGCAGCAGAGCTTGCTGGCCAGACAGCCTGGTTAACCCCCTCTGCCCCCTTGGTGTACATCAGCCCTCCTGCCAAGAGCCCCACAGTGCTGGGAAGGGAGAAAACAATAGGCCTGGGGATGCCCTACAAACTGGAGAGAGGACTGCTGATGCTGCTTTCCTCAGTGCTGGTACATGCATCAACATGCTGTCTGCTGTCAACTGTGGTTCTTGAATGAAAGTATTTTATTTTAAATTGGGTCAGTTTGTTTTTCTGCACAGAGGATGCAAGTGTTCAGTGCTTTACCTAGGGGTAATACAAACAATCCCTGTATCCTTCTGTGACACAACTTGTTCTCAACAAACTTGCTTTATCGCTTTGGTGTGCTCGAGGCTGTTGTTTTGTTTTTAATTGTTCTTATTTCAGCAGCTCAAAGACCCTACCAAAAGCAGGGCATCATCTTCCTAGCAATACAGAATGTAAAACAGTGCCCTTCCCAAACAGGTGGTGCTCTCAGTATGTCTTGGAGGCTAAAGGGAGGATGCAATGGAGCAAAGGTGTGATGCAGCAAGGCTCTTCCTCACAGACATTCATCAGATTGATGGCCAAGTGGAGACTGGAGGTTGGGTTTTCTGGCACTGTGGCATGCACCCACTTTTCCAGTCACCCCAAGCATCACATCTGCACATTTGTAATTTGTCCTCTTGCCCATGGCAAACTGTGTGTCTGGGGAGGCTGCCTGAGTACTTCTTTTCTAAACACGTCACATCAGCTCTTCTCACTGTCAGGATATCACCTCACAAACATCCATATGAGAACCAGTCCAGCACAACCATCAAAGAGGAGGAGCAACTTAAACCCAGGTCTGACTCCATAACTCACCCCAGATAAACAAGCCCTGATTTATGACCCTTACAAATCCCAGGCATGAGTGAATAAAACTAAAAATATGATGGCTATATGTTCAGAAGAATTTGGGATAACTCTGCAGAGAAAATTTCCTTCTACAAAAAAAATGTGGGAGAAAAGAGGAAATGTGTGGTACTGACAACAGCTATGACTAGCAACATCTCTGCCAACCTCTTCTGCAAAATTTCAACCTCAAAGGGAGGAAGTGACAGACACTCAGAAAATACTCCCTATATTGTGATTTTTAAAGAAAGAGCTCAAAACACAGTGGTGAGGTATAGCATGATAGAATACCCAAGGTTATATTAGGAAATTAAATACTTTAAAATGAGAAATCAACATGTGAACTTGCAATTGCATCTCAATCAGGATGCTGTTATTTATCTATCACCAGAAGCACCCATGGTTGTTAGTAGACAAAAGAAAAAAATAAAAGCCCTTCAGCATGAGTTTGCTAATCACAATTAGGCATAATCAGATTGGAAGATACTTTGTCAATTATTTTTGTTTTGTTGTGTTATATTTTTGGAAGGGTCAATTTTCTAAAAGGAAAAGATTTTGGAGAGAGAGATTTACATGAATAAATTTCCTATGCAACTTTGCTGAGAGAAAACATTCATACAAGGAAATGCTTTAGACATTTCAAAATGAAAACATTTGCATGTGAAATTAACCTAAGCTTTGTGATGATTTCTCCTGTTGCAAGCTGCAAGGATCTTTGTTTTTCACTCCGCTTTTTTGCACAAGACATCCTATTCTGCTTATTGATAGAATTTTTTTGACTGTGTAGTGCAATGAAGTGTGAAACTTCACTATATCAAGATGGGGGTCCAGATAGTGCTGGACATCAGAGACCCACTGAAAGGATCAAACTGGCTTAGAAACACAGACAGGTTACAGACCGCATGGGCTGAGAGCAATCCAAGCAGAGCAGTACTGAAAGAAACGTCATAGAATTTCTCCTGGAAAGGGGCCAAAGGAGCCTCAAGGGCAGGAGAATTGACAGGGCTTAGGGGGAGAGGGGCAGCAGGGGAGCACAGTATGATACAGAGCTATTGCTAAGGAAATGGCTGATCCAGGAAAGGATGTGCTATAAGGAAATGTCAGCATGAATATTTCATATGTTGACCCTTTTTGTAGTTTTAACATCTTAAAAGACAGTGACTGTAATTGACGTTAGACTCCGGGAAGAGAATGCAATTCCTGTCCCAGGAGATTGACGTATATTACCCCAAAAATGCAGCTCCAGGCTATGTTCAGCAAGGTGACATGCACTGCTACATGTATTCACTGAAGGAGCAACATCATTATCTTCCTGAACCTTAATTTCCCGTGGAATATCACCCCTGTGCTTTTTTTCTTTCCAGCTAATGTTGCAGTTTCATATATAAGGGCTTTTGTGGAACAGAAAGGTATAATAAGACTCAGTGGATGCAGGTTGAAACCAGACGAGTTCTGACTACAAATTAGCTGAGGCATTTTTGCTTATCACTGAAGGTAAGTAAACATTAACGAGAGCTGTAGTGGATTTTCCACAATTGGAAAGCTTAACATTATAATTGGTTGTTTTTCTAGCACCAAACACTGCTAATGATTTTTGCACAGGAATTAAGAGAGGGGCACTCTTTGGTCTGTGTTATGTGCAAGACCAGACTAGTCCCTTCTGGCCTAAGCTGTTGATTACTCTAAAGCAAACTCTTCATACCCTCAATAAGAAGAAATTTGTTAACTGAAAGCTAACTAGAGATGCCTCAGGTTCCAGCAAAACCATTTTATTGTGAAAGCTGACTCTAGTCTGTATACAACAGCATCCTGTGTATGGTATATGCATTGGAGCTCTTTAAATTCTATACCCTCTGGTAGCTGGCGCAGCATCTAATGGACACATCTAGTGTGGGAGTGAAAACAATACATGATGTGAAAAGGTTTATGCACTGATCCTAGTATTGCCTAGCATGTTTTTTTTTTCCATGTTTTGACATCACAGTCCCTGCTGTCCTTACCCATGAAATCTTTCAAGCAGAGTTCCCATCTGCCTGCTCCCCAGGCTCCAAGGAGGTGCCAGGACCTTGCATTTTTGGAGTGCAGAACTGGAGCTGTTGCTGCTCTCTGGGCTATCTGAGCTGTCTAACTGTTAGAGAAGCCTTTCAGTGAGGAACTGTTTCCAAGACTGTCCTTCTGCTCCGTAGCAACAGGGTTTCACTACCAGACATATTCCTCATGCCACCCCTATAGCACACAAGGAGTGCAGACAGGAACTACTTGGCCTATGGACAAAGCCACCACGGGAGCCAAAAAATCTTCATCAATCACCCCATTTGTCCAAGCAATCCAAGCCATGTAATTCATAAGCCAAAGGCTTGGAAACTGAGCTCTGCATGCACTGAGAGCACAGACCTCCCTTTGAAGGGGCTGGGCATAGAGCACCTTCCAGGTGACCTCAGAGAATGGGGTTTGCCAGGCAATCTGTGCCATGATGTGCCTTGTCAACTATGAGTGAGGTTATGTGCTCTTCTGAGCCACGCAGCCACCCTGGGAGCTGTGAGTACAGAACAGGAACAGAGCACTAAAGGACCTGGAGCCTACTCCTGGTGCTGGAAGTTAGGTACCTGCTGAAGTACTTTGCTGATCAAAGCCTTTGCACAAGAGACTTTTTCACCAAACAGTGCAATGCCATTGTCTCGTGACACTTCACACCAACCCCTACGATTTTCTGGGAGACGAAGTAAGAAAGTTTATATGCATCAAGTAGAAGATGGAAGAATAAACCCCAAAGTCAGCCTTTACTTCACTTTAGTTTCATCAAAACATCTTTGTTGTCATCAAAGGGAACTTTTTTCTTCCAAGTCAATTTAAATATTAATATAGGCTAAAAACACAGGATAAACCAAAACAAGGAAAACATTTTCCTAATCTATAAATTAGACAGAGCAAGCTGCCAGCTGGGAATAATGCTAAATGGTCCCTTTAAGCTACTGTGTGGAATGTGAGTTTGATCAATTTAATCCAAGCCACATTAGTATCATAAAAGCTGAGAGCAGTGTTTTCTCCCAAGGGTTTCCTTTGAGGGATATTCCTCTCAGAGGACAGTATCACAGAAACAATTAAGTATGATAATATTTTTTGCATACACCAAGCAACTGATGAATCAACACTGATCAAGACATACTCTCATAATTATTTTTTTTAAACCGTACTTCCAAGTTCACAGTATAGTCACCAAGCTGACAGATGCAGTAATGACTAGTGAAAATTACTGTACCATGACCCTGTGAACTATTTTTGATAAGCAAATTCTTTCCAAGAGGCTGATAGGGGGAAAAAAAAAAGGTGTTCTCATTAGCAGTCTGCACACTTACCCAGGTGGAAGACAAGGTGGGTATGTTATGAGTCTTTCTAGCATCGTTGGCACATTCTTACTCTTCCCTTTCAGATTAATGGGCATTAAGGTCCCAGGTCTCAGTGATGGTTGCAAGCTCATTACAGGTGCTGCTTTGCTTGTATATCATTACTGTCCCACAAGCCTGTAATTTATTGCTTAGAAAGGATTTCTGGATATTTTCCAGATGTAAAATCACAGAGGGCTGTATTTAGTGCTCCAGCTGACGACAGCCCTACCTGCATACATTCTCTCTCTCTCTCTCTCTCACACACATACTTGGCTTTGAACTCTGACATTTATTTTATGTCATAAATTCCTTCAATTAAGCAACACAGTGCATTAGTATAATTGTTAGTCCCAGCCTGCATTGTCTTTTGGATTAGCTATGTAGAATTCTAGTGATGTTGTTACAGTTCATATTGTACACACTGTCTGCTAATAGGCATTCAAGGAGGTACTGGTGAAGCTCTTGCTATGGTAATGCTCTTACTTCAAGATTATTTATATAAAGAGATGTCTAGTCTTTGTAAGGAAAAATTCAGCATACCTCTGTGCTTCCTGTACAATAACATGATGCACTACCTTTCCTTCTGAAGTTATTACCTTGGCTTCTCTATATACATTTTCAGCACATTATGAAAATTCAGGCAGGCCTTAAAACAAATTCAAAAGATTAATTTAAAAGTTCCCTTGAAAATCCAGGACCATAAAATGGGAACAGCAAAAAATCCAGCATGATAAAAACTAGTCCAGTTCTGGACTCATTTGTTTAAGTCAGATTTCTCTGTCCTTTAGAACAGCAAGATGATCCAATGTCAACAAAAGTTCAGGAAAACCCATGGCATCACTCACAAACACGCAGTTCAGAGAAAAGTGAAATTCTCACCTTTTTTAAACTATGCAGCCCAACTTTGCGGAGGGAATTTTTTCCCTTATGAAATACAAGGGACACAGAAAGATCTGCAAATGCCAACAAGCACTGCTGGATCATCACAAGGTAGCACTTCCATCAATAACATAGCATGCCTGTCAGTTCTAAATGGTTTCCCTAAAGTATTATGACAACTCCCAGGGCCAGAGCATCCTCACAACTCATGGATGATGGTAGGGACAAAGTGTGTACCAATCCTTTTGCTTTTCCAACAGGGAACCAAGAAATTGTTTTTCACAGAGTGAAGGTTTTTACAGCAGCAGAGTCCACGTCTCATGTCCCAACACATTGCTAGGAGAGCCTTAGAGCTCTGCAGGACTGCCTGTCTTCAGTGTATTGATCCCTGCTGCAGTAAGCACAATAGGGAAACACTTCTAATTAAATAATCACCCACTCTCAAGTCCATCAGTTATTGCTGAATCACAGCTTTCTGACCATTAAAATCATGGTTTGTCAGATGTATTCAGCAGTCTTTTCTACACAATTCAGCATTGTTTTGAATGGAAAGGGCAGTGGACTTACTTGTTTAAACTGATTTATTACAGACATGGAGTATTCACACCCAGAGCAATAATTAACATACAAGATGGCATGGAAAGAGAGAAGTGGGAGTGCTGTAAGGCTTTCTGTTGCTCTGGGATAAAAGTCTTTGTCACACTTTCCAGTGCCATGCCATTTCCACAAATTTACCCGTAGCGAATCATTTGTTTCTGGGGTGATTCATAGCCACGGCTGTTTCCTGGGGGCTTTCTGCAACATAAGGCTTCTCACAGTCTCAGCAAGACCCACACTTGAAGAGGGCTGTCACCAGCATCCAGCCTGGGCTTCTTTACTGGCGAGAGTGGGTGATAAGGATGGCAGGCTGAACAATGGACCCTCCACCACCAGCAGATTAGCCTGGCCCTGCAGAACATCATGTATCTTTTAAGGGATGCTGTCAGGAAGAAAGCGGCAGGTCAAATCCTTGGTGGGAGCAAATTAGCCCGGCTGCGTCAGCTGCACTGCGGTTGGTGGAGCAGCGCCAGCTGATAGGTGCTGAGGATGTGACCCTGTCTATCTAGGAAAAGCAGTGTGCATCTGGGGCTTGAACAATGCTGGAGAAAGGATTACTGGGCTCCAAAGCAGCGTTAGCTCTTTGCTCACTTTTTGCCACTTGTACTGTTTCCCACTAGAGTGCCAACAGGGCTGGGCTGCTCTGGCCTCTGCGATGCATTTCTGGCTTTTGTGGGATTGCAAAACAACTCCTGTAATGAGGCTTTCTCACTAAGATTAGAAAACGCTGCAAAAGGTTCTCAAGCATACTGAATTTCTATTACATGGAAGGCTGCATCCCATCCCTTCTCTCTTCAAGTGAAGGAGACTTGATACTGAGGAAAAGCAGCAGCAGCATTTGCCCTCTGTGCCATCTCAGCCCGCTGGCACCCACCAGGGACCCTCGAAGGATATAAATCTGCTGCAGCTCTGCTGCAGGGGCAGCAGAGAGAGGAGGGGACAGACCCTCCCATCCCCCTGCCAGGCACAAACATGATGTTCTCTGCGGGAACATCAAGTGCATTTTGAGGACTGACAGAAATGTCATAGTACATCACAAGTGCTTTCATCCCCTCACCAGAAATAAAGCACATGTCAGGTCACAGAAGGCTGTTTTCACTCTTACCAACAGTGCCGGCTGTTGTCTGGCTGTGAAGGACCTCCCAGCCTCTCCAAAGGCATTTTTATGCCAAGGAAACAAGCATCAACCTAAATGATTCTATGATTTTATGAATGTGTTTTTCTCTCTTTCCTTCTCAGTGGTTTGGTTATTTTTTCAGTCACTCAAGCCTGAAATAAAAAGTCCAGCTCACTGGAGCCTGTTGGTCCAGATACAGCTTCATTTGCTGAGGTTTTGATATCACTCGAACCAGGATTTATCTAGCTTTCATGGATTGTGGCTAAACTTTTTGAACAGTTTGTCCTTCAGGATTTCCCAGCTGTCTCAGCTGACACTTTTCTGGCATATATTTCAGGGGAAGAAAGTTGTAAAGAAACCCTGTCACTCATCTAACTGGAATATTTTTTTCTTGCTACAGTGCTATAATAGTGTTAATAAATACTGAGAAAAATTGGCTTCAGCTCCACTTTTCTTTCTGTCTGCCAGGACATGTCCAGCTTCAGTTTGCTGGGTGATCTGCAAACTTTGTTGGCAGGTGGCCTGTATAGTATTGTCCACAGTTTTGGCCTGCTCTTTTCACACGCATTTTACATCCAGGATTTAGAGGGTTTCCCTGAAGTTATCTTTGATTCTTTGAAGCTGTGCAGGTGGCATACTAACAATCACGTTTAATGGTAGGCTTTCAATTAATGCTTCTTATTCAGTGATCCAGTTGCCAAAGGCTATTTGTTTTATTAATTCTGGTGAAAATCTGCCCCAATAATTTGCCTGAATCTGTTCAGTACCTAAACTGTGAAATCAATTTTAATAGGCCTTAAGGGATGTGCATACAGCCCATAGTATAACCCTGAGTGTGTCTGATTCCCAAATGAGGTAAATCACACTCATTACTTTGTGGGTAATATTTTTTTTTTATGAAGTAGGTATCATGCATTTATGACTCAGAAAAGCAAAGTGTTTTAAGTTTCTATGGATTCAGTTAACACACAAAGTGTTGAGGGTTAAAACAGATCCATGCTTTTGGCAGATCAGCTGGAAGCATCACACTGATGCTGGTTTCTATCAGCCTTCTGACTCTAGATGTGTTTGAACCTAGAGGTATTTGAAGCTTTCCATCTTTCCAGGACAAGCAAAGTGGCTTCTCTGGGTTGCACCATGCATTAACATTCAGGAGACAGCTCAAGAAACTAAGTACCTGACACCTCTAAACTCACTGAAAACCCTACAGGCTTGCTTACAGATGGAGAGGCTTGTTCCATTGCATTTGCCAAACATTCTTCTCTAAAGTATGCAAATGCTTGGGCCTTTAGTTTCTGGGATTAGTGACCAATTTGCTCCACTTGCAACACTGCCCAGCAAGTGTAGGAAGTTTACACACCAGTACTTGGATACTTCCTTAGATGCAATGGCCTTCCCAGAGAAAGGACTACATTTCCTTTCTCCCTGCCTGAGAAGCTGAAACTGCCCTTTAAGATAATTCAGGTCAGTAGGAGGTGGTGGCAAATTAAGATGGCACATATTAGACATCACAACTGAGAGAGCTTAGTCAGAGGAAGACACACACCTGTCATGTTAACTATTTTCTTGTAATGGTAACTGTTTTCCTGTTGTATCTGCAGTCTTTGTGTCTGCAGGCTCTCTTGGGTTCCACACAGATCCTGCAGTTCCCACATTTCCTCCTCACATGTGGTCAGCAGTAACACATCTCTTTGTGTAACCAGGACTCTGGTCACTGCAAGCAGGCAGGATAATGCATGTGGGTTTTCTTTTATAGGTAGCTTTTGCAGCCACAGTTTTCTAAAAACTGCCTCAAGTGAGATTCAGTCTTGCTGTTAGTAATGTGATTTCAAGGTGAGCTCATGGTCATGGCAAGTTCCCAGCACAGTAATTACTTGGGGTGCTTAAGAGCAATGAGAACTCCTGGAGAATTTGACAGAGTACTAATTATATCAGAAAGGTTTTTAATGATTACTTTCTGTATAAAGATGGAGGAACAAAATAAGGCATATATTCTGCATAGATCCTGAGTGTTGGCAAATAAATTTTTCTTTCATGAGGGGCCTCATGGTTGCTCTAACAATAAATATCTCAGTGTTCACAAGGGCTCTGGCTTACTCAGAGTCAACAAGCAGCTGCACCTCTGTTATGGCACTACCCAAATTCTGTACCTCTCTATACCACGTACAGTAATTTCACGATTACAAGCCGCACTGACTATAAGCCGCATCTCCGGGTGTCAGCATCATTTTGTTCTTTGTTCATACATAAGCCGCACCCAATTATAAGCCGCTCTGTCGTTCGCAGTGAGGACCTGCGTGCAACAAAGTTGCCAAATAGTAACAGAATCGTGGGATCACGGGGTTTACTGGCTCGGGCCATGAGGGCTCGTCCCACTCGGGGCTGCCAACAGTGCCGGGTGGCCCAGCTCGGTGCTGCCGCTTGGTGGGGCTGCTTGGGGCCAACCACCGCTGCCGCTGGGTTCGCTCACCCTGGCCCGGCGCTGCCCCGTGGTGGCAGGGGGCACAGAGCCCGCCGGCACCCATGGCGGCAGCGGCAGGAGGGGAAGAAGCCCCCCCACTCCCGCGGCAGGCGGGGACGGGAGCCTGCCTGCTCCTGTGGTGGCAGGTGAGGACAGGAGCCCCCCACCTTCCCCCTGGGCAGCGGGGATGGCAGCACAGAGCCCCCCGTCTCTCCCCCCAGCTGCTCTGCCTGAAGGAGGGNCCCGCCACGAAACAGAGTAACCAATTCATAACAATCGCATAAAGCCGGGTTTTACTGGCAGGTGCTCAGCTCAGCACCCTGGCTGGCACTTCCGGGGTTGGAAATGTCAGAAAATTATTCACATATTAGCCGCTCCTGAGTGTAAGCCACATTTCCGGGGTGGGAGCAAAATTTTAGTCAAAATGGTGCGGCTTGTAATCGTGAAATTACTGTACTTTTATATAACAGTATCCCCTGGAATCTGTGAAGTTTAACACCTTCTTGTATTATAAACACACATTTTTTATAAATTATTTCACTTATGAGTTTGACACTTCATAAAGTATAATTTCTGGAAAGATGAACAATTTTGAGAGGATCTTCTCTTTGACAAGTGTAAATGGTCATATATTGATATTAAAATACTGAGCCTTTCATTAAAGTAGAATTAGCTGGAATCCAAACACGCTGGGCCTGAATTTGCTCTATTCTTCAAAATGATAAGGAATATATCCCTCGCACAGCAAATAATGCAAAGTCCAGTTCCTAAGCCTCTTTTTATAGTTAATTGAGTTCTTCCCTGGCCTGGGAACATTTGGTGATCAGTGATAATCTAAGTACTACAGATCTTCATTCCTAAAAAAACCCTCCTAACTTTGGTGTACTGACTGATTTGGGGGGTTTTTTCATGGTATTTGGTAAACACCAAGACTGGAGAGGTCCATGCTTGGTCTTTGGTAACTGGACACCTCAGCCAGTATGAGTTTCCTCATCTGCACCAAAGCTGAGTTCTTTCTCCTGCTGCCAAAGAAAACTGCAGCAGCTCGATTAACTTCAAGAGGAGTTAAAAATATGGAGCATCTACTTGAAGACCAGGCTGTTCATATCCAATGCATATATGTAGGCTTGGAAATTTTGGCCAGAGTGCCTGACTTTTTTTTGGTCATCCGTACCTCATCTCATGCAAGTGGTGAAACTGTGCCGTAAGGGAGAGGTGCCATTGCACAAACTGACACACATTTGTGCAACAACGACCACGGGAGGAAAAACACCTGCATTCCACCACTCTCTTCTTAATACCATCTGTGGAGTTTTTGAACTACATATGGTCTGTAATATTTAAGAGAGTTCCTTTGTGCCAGGACACGGTGTTTGAAACACTGCCCATAGCAGCACTTGCTTGTCCACTGCTGCAGTGTAATGCACTGACATGTCCCCTGGTTTCAACAGCAATTTCATGTGTATGGACAATTCTGTCCCATAGTCTTTCAGCAAACTTATTGATGGCAGTTCTATCACCCCTCCAAAGTGAAGGGAGTGACATGAGTTGCATGTCACAACCACATGAAGCCTGTTCACCACAAAGCAGAGAGGTCTGGCAAGTAGCACAGAGCAGACCCAGCAAGGAGCCCTTTCAGGCACTGAGAAGGAAGGCCAGTAGATTTGAGACTATCCAGGTAATCTACTCAGGTAAAATACATTGCTCTTCCTTAGTTTAAGACATGGGGATGTTATTCAGTGCTTAAGCACTATATCTGCTGTCTCTTCTTTCCTCACCTTTAATTATCCTCCCTAGAAACTACGGCAATGAAGGCTACTCTTTTTTGCCAAGAAGTAAATCTAATATCCATTTAAATATGTTACGTAC
The DNA here is from genome assembly GCA_013186435.1 of Turdus rufiventris. Classification (NCBI taxonomy): domain Eukaryota; kingdom Metazoa; phylum Chordata; class Aves; order Passeriformes; family Turdidae; genus Turdus; species Turdus rufiventris. The sequence continues at coordinate 3,461,843 of PYHW01009859.1, forward strand.
ATTCTTACCCAAGAAACTAAGAAAAGTCTCCAGCATCATCCTGGATGAAACCATCATGTTTAGCATGCTAGTCTACATTATTAGCTTCAGCAGTTTTCAGAAGTGATAAAACCAAATTCCCACAAAAATAAAATACTGGCTGTCATTTCTTAGTGACTGTTTTTTTCTGATTTAGGAACTAGATTATGCAGAACAGATGGGGCCAAATTTTGCTCTCATTTGCATCAGCAGAAGTCAATTTATTTAAATGACAGCAGTTCCTAGCACAGTTATAAGAGACATCTCTTTTTGGAGCTCCTGGAACATCACAGCTCAACAGCAAAAAAAGCAAAGGAACACTTTCAAAAATTTTTGGTTAAACAACCAGCAAAATGAGATTATTTAAGAAGTATACAGTGCTGTCACTTAAAACATGTTATCACCAGCACTCTATGAAGATGGGATAATGTAAAAACTGAGGGAAATACAGTAAATAATTCAGAGGGTAATGGTAGTACATAGAAGACCACCAGGAAAAAAGAATAAAGCTACCAAACAGAAGCAGAAATATCACAGAGTGCAGACAAGGAAGCTTTCTTGCTCTAATTTTATACAGAGAGCAGTTTCTTTTACCTCTTTAATATGAACACAGAATTTCTACCAATGTGTGTATATGTATGTAGGTATATAAATATATATGGGAAATTAGTACCACATCTTAAAAATGTAACTGGAGTTTTAATATAAATATTGGCTGGTGACTATGCCATGAAACAAATGTATTAATTCTACCAATGTTTATGTAGCTGATATCTGGAACATGACCTGCACACAGCTGAACAGATGCATTTTTTTCATGTCCATGTTTGCTGTTGGCTGTTTCAGGCTTGTCTGTTTCTAAGGACAGGCTATCTGAGGAAATCAAAAGCACAGAGTCAGAGGAGGAACACAATGGATTTTAGAGGCTTGGCACAGGAAAGCTGGGGAAATCTACTTGATTGAGGATATCTACTGTTCTGGCCTGAAAAAACACACGTTTCATGCCCATGTACATCACATGGCTGCAGTGCAGCTGAGCTCTGCTGGACAGGACTCCCAGAGCCTGTAACACCGACGCACACCCTGCAGAAGGGATTTATATAGGCACACATGGTTAGTGGTTTCTTGTGGTGCAAACCAGAATCACTGAAAAAAAGCAGCCAGTTGCAGCAAAAATACAGGAAACTCCCATGATATCTCTTGGAGCAGAGCTGAGCCTTCCCATACAGAAAGCCCTCACACATTGCAGGATGGGCAACATCATGGCTGGGGTGGTGGCTCATGGGAGCACCAGCATGGGGCTCACAGGACCACATCAAGGCAGTGCTGGTAGGAACTGCATGTCCCTGCAGCATGGTGGGAAGGATTAACCATCCTGAACAGAAGAAGCCTTCTCCATTTTCAGTGGAATGAAGCTATTTGGAGAACTGTTTCTAAGGAGAATACGCTTCTGTCCAGGCAATATTCCATGTGTGCTAGATTTCACACACAATTTATCAGACTCAGGCAGGAATCTTAGTTCAGTCCTGCCATTATTGTCAACATCTGCCTCACCTCCAACCAAAAAAATACTTATTTCCTCTACTCTCCTGTCTAGTGAAAAAGGTGGTTCCCCTTGGGGACCTGCCTCACCAGCACAGCCCTGTCACTGGTATGTCCCACTCCACCCAGCCCAAGCTGACAATCAGATGACCTGGTTCAGTGGATGTGGGATGGGATTCAGTGGAAACAAGCTTCCTCTATTACTCTTGGTTCCCCTTTGCCAGCCACAGAGGTTTTGAGTTATTCCTGTCTATTGCACCAAAGTGCAGATTATTAGCAGATGTGTCAGCCTGTAATTTGTTTCACAATGTGAGCCCACATGCCTGAGTGGTTCAGTCCCGCTTTCTTTCAACAAAGCCAGTCCATCCTTTAATTCAATTACAGACCTTTATGGCTGACTTCCTCACAGATCCCCAGCAAACTATCCTCTTTGCTTTACAGATGATAAGAGTACTAGCACTCTGAATTCTTGATCTAAATTTTTATGCAAGATATGAAGCTAAGGGGACTGTTTTTTTTCAATCCACACACCCTAATCCTCTGAGATGAAGAGCTCTTGTCCTGCTCCAGAAAACTCCCTTTGCTTTAGAGGAAAGAAATGCTGCTCAGTGTGTGATCAACACTTGCAAGACCCCACAATTAAGTCATTTCCTGAAGACCACTAAGTGAATCAGAAACAGTGCCAAGAACTTAATATGGCTTCCTGAATCCGTCCCCTGCTAACCATGAGAACAAAACCATGCTCTGTTTACACAGAAATTAAATGTCACTGAAGTTTTACTGTTGCACGATTGCATTTCATTTGTAATTAATTTTTCTCTCAGGTCTCTTTCTCACACTTTTCATCTGGAGCATTTATTTCCCTGTTGAAGCTGCATGTTTTCTAGAGGTCCCAATGGGAGAATTGCAGCTGCTGGCAAGATTTGGGCCCTGAAAGGTTTTGTGTGCCAGCACCCTCTCTCCTCCAAAGGAGATACCACCTTCTCCAGTCTCTTCTGTCTTTCTCCCAGCCACTGTCTGGGGTCCTACTTCAGGAGACAGTAGGCTGAAAAGGAAAGAGAACACCTTTCTCCTCATCTCTCTTTGAAATAAGGGTCACCTAAAGACAGGGTCCACAGCCAAGACTAGGGACTGCTCTCGGACAAAGTCTCTCCTCTGTCAAAACAAGGGAAGAGAGACATTCTCCAACCCAGTCTTCTCTTTGCAGAACCTACATAATTTCATGACCATAAGGCGCACCGGACTATAGGGCGCACTTTTTTTTGCAGCGAGGATCCGCCCCCAGCTCCCCCCATGCGGTTGCTGGCAGAGGCCCCGCCTCAACCCGACAGCCATGGGCCCCCGGGCCCGCCTGTACCCGGCAGGAGGGGTGCCGCGGGTCCCTGGGCCCGCCTGTACCTGGTGGGGCCGGGGCATGCCTGCCGCCGCTCCGCCCTGCCTCCACGGGGCCGGGGTGTGACCGCTGCCGCTCCACCCCACCTCCACCTGCCAGCCGTGGCCCTGCCGGCTCCCCCCATGGCTCACAGCTCGCACTTCCGGGTTTGCAAATTTCCGAACTTTGTCCATTACATAAGGCACACTGGATGATAAGGCACACTTCTGGGTTCGGGGAAAAATTTTAGTCAAAAGGGTGCGCCTTATAGTCGTGAAGTTACTGTACTTCCTGGAGAAAGGCTAAGATTCAGGGTTGGGGAAAGATTCAACATCTTGCAGTCCAGGAATTGAAGTGGAGTGACCTCAGCTATAGTGGTCTAGACCCAAGCAACTTAAGGGAATACTGCTGAGCTACTGTTTATGTCATTTCCACCCCCATCTCTCTAGCATATGGCCTTTTCCTTTCCTATTTGCTATCAGAACTGATACTGGCTATATCAAACTCTCAGAGGGGCTTTTCCTGTCACTGTACTATTTATCTTTTCCCGCCTATGGTTGCTCATCCAGTACTGTAAGATCCCTGCTTCTGGAACCACACAAGTCTACATGCTCCCATTCAACCGAGAATGAATCCACATCCCATCTGCTGGCATTTGTTCCACACACTGCTGTGCTGAGACTCCTTTATGACCCATGGCACTGCTATCACCCCCTTGGGCTCATCTCTTCCAAGGGACCCCAAGCCATGGCAGTACTAGTCCCCAAATGCATAGTGTTGGCTGGGGATGGAAGTTTACTCAGTCTGTGCAGCTCGTGTTTTGTATATAGTCTGTCAGAGATTCACTTTCTGCCTCAGGTCTGCTGCCACATTTCAGAGAACTGCCCGCTTCTGTGAGCTTCACCACAGCCGGGAACTTTCCTCTCAGGCTATGTTTTGATAATCTTGTCAACGGCTTAGCCTTTAGAGAGTGTTTTGCTGTACAAACTCATCCTAGTCTGCTACCAAGAGTTCAACATTTTCCCGAAATTACTATGTTGGCTCCTTGGGCCAATCACTTACTTGTCTGTGCTCTTACCCTCCTTTTGGTTTGCCACTTACAAATATATTGCTCATGTTTCATGGGCTGCCACTGCCACTTAAATGCCCACAATACAGTTTCATATCTAGCTGCATTCTCTTAAATTAAATGGAAACTTTCACAATCATCAAATGCTTTAGAAAAACAATGATCAGAAATTAGAGTATCTTTATTTTGGAACCCATTGCACGCAGTTAGAGAATGGAGTCATTGTTCAAACTCTCTCCAGCAGATCTTTCTCTTCCAGAGAATTTTAGCCCTGGAAGGCAGAAAGCTTTCATGCTTCCTTTCAGGGAATATTCTCACTTTCTTTTAATCCCGATTCCCTGTATTGCTCAGCAATTACTCCAAACCCTGAATTCTGAGCTCCTGGACTGCTTCCCTCCCAGTCCTAGTTATAGTCAGATGCAGCCTCAAGCCTGGCCCAGGGGGAATCTCTTCACTATTTGGGCATCAGTTCTGACTGACTTCTGCACAGACCTCTTGGGAGTGCCGCCCCCTCACAAAGGCAAGCCCACAAAAAAACTCCTTGAAAAGCAGAGATCAACACTGTTATCAGTCTGAAGAAAAAAAAACATGGGACTTTTCATACAGATTAAATACAGAACTGTGAGTAGAAATGAGTAGATTCTGTACAAACAGTGATTTTCTGCTCTCTCAAGATGAGAGGGGGGAGTAATTTCCAAGGCAGTTATGTCAGTATTCACAATATCATCTCTATTTCAGAGATCTTCCTAGGCGTCAAGAAATGCATTGATAAGATGAAATTCAAAGCCAAATGTGACAGCACCAAATCCATAGATCCTCCCCTCCTCCCCCAAGAATATAAAAAATAGTACACACTGTACACCAATCTGTTTCTTGGAAAACTGGCATATTGCAACACCCAGGGTTGGCTCAGATGCTTCCATAGCAGACAGACTCTTGCAAACTCGAGCAGTGATTGCTGAGGATAGCACCAGGCTTTTCTCCATGGCAATGCAGACCACTTCTGCTCAGCCATCTGTCTTATCCATCACCTTTTAAATTTCACTGCTGTCCTTGTCCATGCAATTCTGACATTTCATATGCAAGCGTGCTGCATACAAATCCCCAGTGCAGGATTTCTCTGTAAAACTCCAGGTGCTCTTCAGAGATTTTATTCAAATGAAGTAATACATGTATTATCATCACAGTGAAGATTATTAGAACTTGCTTTTTTCCTTTTTTTTTTCACACTGACTAAGTCAGTTCAATTTTATTTAAGGTTACTTAAGAGATAAAAAATGACAGGCTTGCTTACTGAAATGTGTTCTGTTTTTCTTATAGGCACCACTCAGGCTGTTAATTCTGCTCCTGGATGCCAAGGAGTTACATAATGATGATAATTACCTTGCATTTCTATGGTATTTTCATGTCATGAATGTGTTCTGAGAGCTGAACATGTAAATAAATGGAAATGCCACATTCCTAGGGATTTTACAGCCACCGTGAGTGCTAGATAGATAATAAGGAATGATAACCTATCTAAATGAAATCCTTTGGGCAGGCTTGTTTGGAATGCAGGCAGCTACAGAACTGATATTTTCACATGAAATTTTTGGGATTTACTTAAAGCTTCTGCTCTTGAAACCATGGGATTACAAAGATTTTACTGGAAATATCTCTCTTTTGATCTGCCAGTCAAAAAAGCTTGAACATAGGAAACTCAGAAACCCGAAAACGAATGGAGGCAACCCCTGCTATATTCAGTTTGAGGCAGTGTTATGATTTGAGAAGCAAGGGGAAGCTGCACCCCTGTTTCCAGTACATGAAGTCAGCAGGCAGGGTTTCTGACATGCAACTTGTCACAAAGACAAGATGCAGCCAATGTTAATTAATAGAGCTCAGGCAATCTCTACTCACAGGGCTTCCAGCGATCTGTATTTTCAAACAACAGATTTGACTCTGATCTTTGTTCGGAGTAACAAATCATGGAACACCTGCAACCTGGGAATGTAAAATACATGGCTCCATTTCTTATAGCCTGTGGCCATATTGTTAAGAATTCCTTGTTTTTACAAATTGTTCACATTAAATTTCTCTTCTACTAAATGTATTGGAGAGTCCTTCTGGGCCCTCAAGAAGCAAAATGTTCCCTAGATCTGCCATAGCAGGGGATGTCAGACTATATGGGAAATCCATCAAAATCTACCAAAGATGTGAAATTGTGGAGGATTCATTTATAGAATTACAGAAGAGTTTAGGTTGGAAAATACCTTTAAGGTCAAGTCCAATTGTTAACTCAGCACTGCCACATCTACCACAAACCCAGGCCTCTACGTGCCACATCTACACATAAATGTGGTTAATGTTTAACCACATTAAACTCCCATAGGGATGCTCCTACCTAAACTAGTTCTATTTGATTAAGTTCATTTTCTTTTGGAAATATTTAAATAGAGTCACAGTGCAGCCACTTTAGTTTGGAAAGGGATTAGAGCAGGCTCAAATCAGCTTCTTCCTCTCTCTCACTGAAGCATGGCCCTCAGTGTAATGATTCACACACAGATATCCATGTTCTTCCACAGCTCTTCCTGCAATTTCAGTGCATCTTTTTTCTCCTCCATTCTTGAAAAAATAGTGAATGGACCAGGTAGGCACAAAAGACACAGCACTTGAACAGAAAACAGAAAACTGACATCTCGCCTGCCTGCACGTTGCTGACTCAGCAGCCAGAGGAGGAGACCTTTCAGTTCACAGTATTTATTTGTTCACGTCTGCAATGTCCTGCATTTCATGAGGGAATGTCAGACTACCCAGGACTTTTGCAACCTTTACAGGTGGGCAGAGTCCAAATGTCATCACATCTTTTACAGCCCTCCAGAAGGGGTTTAACCCAGAGGATGCCTCAACCTTTTACATCTGAGTTCCCTCGAGTTTACTGGCGTCACCCCTGACTAAACAGGACAAAGTGAAAGGAAGCCAGGAATTGCAGAAATGCTGGTCCATTATGCAGAACTTGCAAATGCTAATCAGGCTTTAGAAAAATGCAGTAAGTTATGGCTGATCCAGCAAAAAGAGAGAAGAAAAATAAAGATATCAAGCAACGTCTGTCTTCTCTCCAAATGTGTTTTGTTTACTCATATGAGGGCCACTGAGCAAAATAGGTGGAGATTTTGCTGGTTTCTTTCTTTTTCACAGTTAGAGGATGACTTGGCAGCAGGGTTTGATTTGAAGAAAGAAATCCAAGTGAATACAATCTGGATGATTAATTCTATTATAAGCAATGATTACTTAAACTGGCAGGCTTGAAAATTCAGAGAGTGTCACTTTATCATTTATAATTATCTAATGTTGCAGTGCCTTTTCCTTTACTCTGCTTGCCACTTGAATTAAATTGGAATCTGAAATTCCAAAGCTAAAGCATTTGAAAGGAATTTTTAGGGGGAAAGGGAAGAAGAAATGCATTGGGTTTCTTTTATTTGCAGTCCAATCAAACCCATAAAGGCCCTACTCTGAGATTCCCATTTAAAAGGAACTGACATACTGAGAGAGGAAGATGTGCTAATGTTAATATTTAAAATATGAACTTGAACCACAGTATTCATTTGACCTTGACTCAAAACATTTAAAGCTCCTTTGCCTCAGCCCATTGCCATGCCCTGCACATTTAGCCAGTATCTCTCCTGGCACAAGTTCTGGTTCTGTGTCCCATTTATTTTGCTTTTCCACCAAATTATCCTTCTTCTTCCCTATCTATAAAAAAGGTCAGAAGGGAGAATTACAGCGCATAGGAAATAAGCATTGGTTCCTTTTGCATTTGCAGTCAGCTGCCAAGCACAACAACACATCCAGTGTCAGCTCGGCTCCCTTCCCCTCCACACCCCTCCCATACCTGGCCAAAGAAAGAAGGAAAACAGCTAAAGAGAAAATATTTTGGACTTTGGGGGAGGATGCCCGGCTGGGAGCGTGCTGTTTCCTCGCTGAACAGCAGAGGGGAGCAGCAGAACAGTGTCTGTCTGGCTGCACAGGGGCTGCCAGGACCTGCACCGGGGTCTGCCCCGGTACCACTGGCTCCCTAATGCTGGGGAGACCCTAAATCCTCTCATGCATTAAAATGCAGCATTAAGTATGTCTCCTAAATGGCTCTAAGGTGAATGAACGTCTTTGGCAACAGAGCACACAAATTCAAGAAAGGGCTCTAGGTTTTTCCCACTCTGAAGTCTCTGTTGTACCCTTAATGGTCCAGACCTGCAGAGGTGTCTAGTACCTAACTCTCACAATTTTGGTGCCCACAGCCCTTTGAAAATGTATCAGCTGACATTTCCCTAGGATAAATATGTATGAGCAAATGACACAGCCAACTACATTCAATCAAATCCAAGCTGGCATATAAGAGACCTGGAAAATAAATTCAGATTAAGAAAAATACATTTTTGTAGTTTTGTATAGGAAATGTGGGAGCTGACCCACAAAAGAGAGCAGAAATTACTGGAACTGGCTCATATTGGGGTTGGGAGCCAGGCATGCAGGGTATTAGGAAGCACTCAGCCTGGGAAAAACTCATGACAAGGGTTTAAATTCATTAAACAAAGGATGGGGGTGCCTTTTAAGAAGGCTGAAGACTGCAAATATCAGCCTCTTCCTGGGTTATATACACAAAGCCTAGAAAAGATACTACCTTGAAAGTCACCTGGTCTTTATATGGAACAGCACTCAGATGTTTTAGCTACATCCTGAACAGCGTTGGCATGATACCAAGCTGTGTACGACTTCTAAGGAGATAGTCTGGAAAATGTCATAGCCTGCCAGGTTACCTCAGGAATGGGGCTTGCTATAGCAAATGCAGGGTTTGCCACATGATCACATCCACTGCACATTGTGGTACACCCAGATTTGCAATACAGCACATGCCTGGAATTTTGTGGAGTCATGAACACAGAAAAGGCAGTGCCAGCACTGTCCTGGAGTGGCACATCAGAGAAGTGGGCTCCTTCAGACACAAGCATTGAGCAGGGTACAGGGCGTGTGTGCCTCAATTAAGCCATTTCTGAAGTTTGTCTGGGAAAGCAGACAAAGACCCTGAAGATGTAATAGCAGATATGCATTTGTAGAAGCCCCTAAACTAAAAGCCTAATTTTAGGCAGAACTGAAAGAAAAGGGACACTGGTGAATGGCTTTTCCTGGAACAACGAAGAAACCCAAGATCTCAGAATTGTCCTTCTGAAGTTAAACCATGTTCCTGAAGGCATGGAGGTCTAAGGAACTTGCTGGATGACAGGAGCTGAAAAGGCTGTTTTGAGTTTCACAGCAAGGCACAATCCATTAGCTGAACTGCTGCTAGGAATGCACAAAGAGATGTGAAGGCCAAGTCACAGGCATTGGATCACATATTCCAAACTACTGCTGCACACGTGAATGTGTGTGTGTATCTGCACACATGTATACGTCGTGTATCTAGTTCAACCAGGAGCTGAGATGAGCCTCAAAGTTTAAGAAGCCTCTAGGGTAAGAAACTGTAGAAGTTCTCATCTCTGTGGTGAGTCTGTGAATTCGAATGCAGAAGTTACTTGGAGGGTCACCTTATCCAAAAAAACCGTTCCGTACTTTAACTCCTTCAAATATGCCATTTTGGAAACAATGGCACAACATTTTACTAAAAAAAAAATTAAAAATTAGATTTAAAAACCTAAACAAACAAGCAACAGGCCAATTGCACTGGTCTTCATTTTTTTAACCAAAATTATCTTGAGATAATTTGTAAAACTGTGGTCCCTACACCAAAATTCCAGCCTGATTTCATTCATTTGTTCAAGAATTCCCATGTCTCCCCTGCAGTCTTGCTGGTCTATCTTCCCACACAATGACAATGTTAATGTTGACTAAAAACTTTACATGCATGATTTCAAAACATACTTGTGGACTTTGGAAGAAACAAATGCATCTTGCAAGAGTGAAGTGTCATGTCAGCAAACACTAATAGAACCAGAGCTGTTAGTAAATGTAGTAAAACGTAGCTATGAAATAAGGGCAGTGAAAGCCACCTGAGCACTAAGACTGCGGCTTTTGCTGTGGATAGGCAGAGCCAAAGCAAATTGTATCAACTAGACAAACTGAAGAAATTTATAGAGCAAAGAAATTATGCACTATTAATTAGTAAAATTAATAGTTTACTGCCTATTTTTTCCCACAGTAATTATCAGAATAAATTCATGTCATAATGATAAACGTATAGGAGCTGCCAAGTGACATGGTCAGATCTAGGAAGAGGGAAGGAAGAAGAGGAAACAATGATGGCCAAACTGGTGGGCATGCACACTGGGCAGAAAGATGTTGTTTCAAAAACACTTACAACAGCTACAACACAGGGAGGGATTCAGTCATGAAACGGTCCTAAAACATATGTCTCTGCTGCAAGAGAAAGTAAGACAATACAGAATCCCTGTGCCTCGTGCAAGGATGCTGATGGGTGTCCCTCAGCCCAGGGAAAGTGAGGCACAGACCAAGACAACTGCAAGAGGTGTTTCAGCTCTTGGTCCTGCAGAGGGAGAGGGAAGAAGTCTTCAGCACCCAACACCTGCATGAAGGTCATGCAGGGGTATAAGGAGATCTTGCTCAGATCCTGAGAATGAAATCAATTTGTCAGAGCTGGATAAACCAAGCTTATTGTCACAGGGAATTCACAGACTTGTAGGGCAGGGTACAGGCACTGAGGTGCCAGTCAACATGAATGGATAAAAACAGGATCAGGTAGCAGACACACTACTGAAAGGAAGGCAGGGAATAAAGGTAGTGAATGGTCCCAAAGCCTCTTTATGAAGCTGGGTTGATGAGGAAGTGGAAATGGGAGGAAAAGTCCTTCACTTCGTATGTGCCCATTGCTAGCCACTACATCTTCCTATTACACCAGTACATTTGCTGGAGGGTTGCTAATGCAGACGAGGGTGGCATAGAACTGTTTTTTAAACAGAAATATTGGATGTACTGGGTACCTGCCACTGCAATGATGGTATTTCTAAAGTCAAAAGTAGCTTGTAATACTCTTATATTGTCTGTATGCAATGATTTAAAATGAGATCCTGGAAAACAAGTATTGACATTTGATCATGGGGACATTTTAAGGACTCTGAATAGCCACAAACTCTGTTTTATAGCTTAGCTAAAAAATCCTTATGAAACCAAAGAGCTCATCATTAACTTTATAACAACACCTAGAAATGCATGCATGTTGCTCAGCTTGCTCCCTAATCACTCCCAGCAGAGCCCCAGCTCTTACAGTGAATCGAACAAAATCACTTACCTTCTTCCCAGACAGAAAATAAAATTATCCTGAAAGAGATAAAAAGCTGAAAAGAAAAAGGAAAATTGTGAGGTTCAAGGAGAGAGGACAGACAGAAGGGGAGAGAGAAAAATGACTGGTGAGGTATATTTGTCTCGCTTTCTACTACTATTCTACTGTTAATGGCCCTTTATTGGACAGCACTGTTACACAAGTTTCCCAGGCTTTTCCTACCTACTGTAGCACTGATGGAACCTGATGGATTTTGTCAAAAAAAAAAAAGCTCCCTGTTTTGACTTTTGCATTCAGCACCGATACACACTGTTTTTTCCCTTAGCAGATCTTTAGAATGGGTGCATTTTAGCATCACTCATTCCAGCAAAGTGAACATCCAATATCCATAACCACACAATAACATCAGGGTGAGGCTTAGCCAGCTCAGATTTGGGAAATTATTTCAAACACAGCAATAGGTTTTATTTCTATTTGTTTTTACACTTCCAGATCTTAGAAACAGCTCGATAGAAAGTCATACAAATAAAAGACTAAGCCTACACAGAGCCCAGAACATACATGAAAGGGGCTGAGATTTTTTAGAATTTGTAATGTAAGAAAAACATTTTCATTACTCATATGTGGGAAGTGGGTGGGGGAGCTTAGTGGGGCTCTGACTTGGGTGATACAGATGGAAAATTTCCAGCAGTTTCCCTGCCGTGAGCATGAGTTTATCAGAAGGAAGCAGCATGTAGCACTTCAGCATAAGATGAAGAATATGACTCAGTTCATATTCTCCGTGGGCTGTCTTCATGCAAAGGCAGAGCACACAACAGCCATGGCTGCTTGCAGTGAAACAACTCAGCTAACACTGGGGATTTTGAAAGAAGAGCAGCTGTTATGGCTCATGGCTTTTCCTCTACACGCTCCCTATAAAATTCTGTCTTTGCAGGTGTCAGTCGAGCACAAACCAATAACTTCTGTACTTCCACAGCACAGTCAAGGCTGATTACCTCAAAATATTTGGTTAGGATAGTCTCCCACATAACCACCCTTCCTTTGGTAGCTGTCAGTGACATGACTAAGCAATCTCATGCCAGCCCTGTGCAAGCGGGGTGCCATCACATCAGGAATTTACCAGCACCCTCCTGGCTGCCTCAGTGTACTAAACCCCTGGAAATGGGCTACAGTCACTAGAAATGTCAGGCCAAGCTGAGGTATGCTATATGCAGGCAGAAACAGAGGTTTAGAGGGTGGTGTTCACTCTACACAAAGGCTGTTTTTGCTCTGGGGCCTGAAAATTAAATGAAGCATTGAATGAAACAATGCGTGATGGCAGATTGAACAGATAGTATGTATGTGTCAGGGATAAATGGAAGAGATTGACTTTTAGGGCTGTCTAGTCTTTCCTTGGTAGCTGAACCACGTAAAGTTGAAAATTCAAACCAGCCGAAAAAATCAGATTCTGTGACTAAAGGATTTTTGGAATGCCATTTCAGTCAATATTCTTCTCCACAAATTATAAGTCTCACTAGATGCCACCAGACTATTGTCAAAAAGATAAGAAATGCCTGCCTTTCCTGGTCCCTTCCTAGATGGCTGTGATACCACAGGGATACTGCAGTCACAGTGGATGAAATGCACTACATCTTGCTTTTGGGAGACAAAAAACTTGACTGCCATGGAGAACACAGGAGAGCTCGGGCAACTGCCCTTCAGGTAACCACTGCAACCAAGAAACCTCCTCGTGCTGGAAAAATACATGATAGAAGAATCTTTTGTGTTCAATCTGTGTTCTGTACTTCAGTATTGTTTGGGCATTTTTAGTACCAAGAAACACAACAGAGAGTTCTAGCAGGCTTAAGGAGAAGCACGGACATCTAGTACTCTTATGAAAGCCCTTTGAATAGTTAATGGGCCTTACCATGGGTACAAAATCAACTCAGAGTGGCTCTGTCTTTGAATGCATGGGCACCCAGAGATAAATTTAGCACAGAACCATGATGAGACATGTATGAAGACAGTTGTGCTTGTCTTTTGAGGCCTGTGAATTTTTCAAGACTGATTCCAGTAAGTCCTTTTAAAACGAGTCAGAATTTGAAAGGATTTCTCCTCTTTTCATTGGCTTCCAAGCAAAAATCTTCATGTCTTCCCTGTAACTGCAAGCACTTAAGTAATCCACTCCACATCTGGACAATTAAACTGCCTGGAAATGCTCCAGCTCTGAGCTTTGAAGAAAACACTAAACGTTGAAAGAAAATATTGATAAGCCAAAAATAGTCAGATGGGTGGATTCTATCAACTTTCATAAATCCAAGATCATGTACATATGTATTTAATTGCAGAGATAGTTTCTGTTCTGCTTTGAATTGCATTAATCTGAAACATTTCTACTGCTCCTCACATTTACACTTTGAGATTCTGCCCTGATGTGCCTTTTTAATTTTTTTTTTTAATTAATAGGATTTCAAATTGCTGAGATAACTTTCAAGCAAGATAATTGTTGGCCTGTGCCACTACATACCATATTCTATCAGCATATCTTTGAAAAACCTTAATAAGTAGCACAATATTTCATTCTCCATGGGAAATGACTATGCCCTGTATTCCCTTCCGGTCCCCTTTTTAAATTGCTCTTTTGGCTTCTTGGATTTGCTGGAGGGTTTGGAGCCCAGTTGTGAGTGCTTGCTGTGGTGAGAATTGAGAATGTTTTTCTACTCTCCTTAGTGTGAAATTCCAGGTACAGTATTATGTCACATCAGATCTCTGTGAAAAAATGTATCTTGGCTCCAAAAGGAAAGATTAATGGAAAAATCATTCTCAACCTGCCAGGAAAATATTTTTTCCCTTTCAACCTGAAAACAAAATGTAGAGTTAGCTGAGAGATCTAAAGATTAAAGGGAAAGTAATGTTCCAAGCTTTTCTTAACCTCCATCCCCAAATTTTATAAAAGCTCTAGCAGAAAGAGGAACAAAATAAAGAAAACCAACTTTGTTCATTCCTGTATAACAAAATCCCTTACTAGAGGTGTTTTATGTTGATGTAAACATTAAGGGCTTTTTTTTTCCTTTTACCAGCAGTGCTATTTTTGGCAATCATTCATAGCAAAAAAGGTTAAAAAAACAACTGAATAATACAGAACAGCATCTTTGGCTCTGGAACAGCTCTGTCCTTTATCTGTCTAGTAGCCACAGGAAGTTTCTAGTGCTAAGTAACAGAAAGGATTTGTAACATATGCAAGCCTGAATCTTTACTGTCATAGGTTCTTAAACCTGCTACAGTGCATTAAACTTAAGACAAATAAATGTGGATAAGAAAGAGGTAAAAAAAAGGACTGACACAGCAAATTTCAAGTCCTTGCACACTTGGCTAGAAGGGTGTATTCAGCTGAGGGACAGAAAGAACAAATCTCAGTAATGCCTACTCTTCCTGTCAAACTCCTGATGTCCCCAAGGAGATGCATGTTGTATCCCAAGGTGAGCACTGCCCTGTGAGGTGATGAGCAGTGACTGGGTTTACCCGTCTGGCAGAGAAAGCATGCTGTGCCCTCATCCCACAGCCATATTCTGATCAGTTTAGTGGAGAGCAGCTATCTCAGGCTGGAGACAAAATTTCATTAGCTTTCCTTAGTATCTTATTCACTGCGATCCTAAGGTAGCTCACTGCTCTTCTGGTCTGTCATGCCAGAATGTGGTTTCATATTGGCCAGCAAAAAAACTTCCTGGTGCCTCCAGCAATTGATCCCCAAAGAGCTCAGTGGCCCTTGTACACTCCAGCTCCTTCTCTGCTACACATCCAGAAAGGCAGGGGAGCAGATACCCCCTGTCACTGAGCAATGGTTCAGGTACATTTTTGAGACCTTTCCGTGCCAAAGGGGCCCAAGGAGAAGCAGGGAGAACAGGCACTGAGAGAGGGGCAGGCATCTTCAGAGACAGAAAAGTGCAAGGCCCCAGACTAACCTGCCGCCACAAAACAAACAGGGTAATACAGCACAAAAATCTGCTCCAGTGCTTACCGAAATCAACAGGAACTTTAACACTGCCTTGAAGGGGAGTTTGACAAATGCCCAATGGGAAGCTGACCAAGGAGAAATGAAGTGTGGCAGCCAAGGTTTTTTCAGTGAAAATGCATTCTACAAAGTGTGGTGCAGAAGCAGCAGACAGTAAGGACTCAGAAGACCAAATACACCAGTGGATTTAGGAAATAACCCTGCACCCAACTCTTCTCTTTAAAAATGTCCTGATGCTGAGTGGCAGCAATCGGGAGGGACAAGTAGAAGTAAGAAAGAAGAAACATTATCTCAAACCTAGTAAAGATTCCCATATTAGCATGCCTTATACTCTTGACAAATCCAGCACACACACACGTAAAAATCTTGGCAAGAGGCCTAGCATTTCATTTGGATAAATTGCTTCCACATTTAATCAGCCAACACTGAGCTGTATTTGTTAGAGAGTGCAAAACTTCTGGCAATTTAAGGCAGCTGCCTATGTAATTGTCTTCTCTAGTGCTATTAAAACATTATCCCTATGGATCCTGGCAAAATATTTGTTGTGTGGAACAAGATTGAAAAGACATGAATTTTAACTAAATTTAGACATAAGGAGGACATTTTTGAGAATGGAATGTTTTCTCCAATTGGTCAGGCCAGTTCCATAGGCCAGCCCTTAGCATGGTCTCTTCTCAGAGGCCAGACTCCCAGAAAAGAGATGCATAAATAACAGAGACTTGGGGCTGATATGTGAACCTTCAATACTGAGAAAATACTGATACTGAAGATTTGGATTTCTTTTTCTGCCAGCTTAAAAACCTGCTTCTATAAATTGACAAATTCAAAGATAATTTTCTTTGCCTTGAATCTACATTTTTCACCAAAAAAATACAAAAACATCAGCAAGATCCACCCTTGAACAAGCTCCCTAAATAGAATTTAAGTCAAAGGAATCCATCCTCAATGTGGAAGAAAAAAAAAACAGTCTTCTTTGTCAATTCAGTCATTTGCTTCCATTTTATTTGAACTAGTAACAGAGTACTTTAACAAATTTTCAAGCTAAATTAAACCTCAGTAATTCAGAAGTTCTACTGTGTAGTGAAGCAATGCTGTAATTGACAGATCAGTCTCCATTTGCATTAGCTCCTGGGAGGATTAACTATGTGGGGATTAAATCCTTTCATATCTGACCCAAATCCCACCCCAAATTAATATTAACTCCCAAAGTCAGCTGGTTTAAAATGTACTTTGATCACCTGGGAAACTTTTCTCTCCTTCTCACTGTGTGTGTTGAAAACAAACTCATTGCTCTTCTCTTTGACCTGATCCTGAGAACATGATATGAGCCTTGTAACGCCACACATAGAGATGTATGCTGCAAATCCATATATTTAATATCATCTGCAAATGAATTCTTATAGTCTTTCATTTTTTTCTTAACTTATATGGAAGCCAAAATACAGAGGGTTTGGTTTTTTGTTGTTTTTTTTTTTAAAAAAAGCAAGCAGAAATTCCAGGGTGGTCCTAATCTTCTCATCTTGAATTTATATTTTTATATGTCAGGGATGGAACATGTGGGCAGAGTGGAATGTCAGACAGGCAGAGTATTAGGAACAGACAGAGTAGCATAAAGCAAGCAACGTTCACGTAACTAATTTACTATGTGTTAAACTGGATCAAATTCCTATGAATGTGATGTTAAACACTTACGTATGGCAGTATATTTTTATGGAACAGATTAAGAAATTACGTAAATTTCCAAGCATAAAATTTTGGCTAATCAAAATCTTTTGGCAAGTTAGCTGCTTTCATTTTGAATGAACCCTCCACATTACCACTTTGTCTTCAGAAAAGACTGGATCTGTATCTTCATATAGATTCCTTGAAAACTGAATGGATAATTTATTTTCCTTGCTGAAAGAATTTCCCTGCACCAACATCATCCCTATTTATTTCCATATATTTTATTATGTACAAATCAAGTATTTTTTAGTAGGAACAGATCTTCTACGTGAAATACAAGCACTTAACCAAGTTTCCTTAACTTCTGACCTATTAGCAATGAAAACCTGTCAAAAAATCAGCAGTAGAGGAACATTTCTGTTTAAACAGGAACACTGAGAAGATGTGCAGATCCGAGACGAGGTTATAGCAGGGTATACACTGAAGTTATACATGGAGACTACATTATCATCCAAGTCTCTAATAATGTACAGTAATTTCACAATTATAAGCCGCATCATTTAGACTAAAATTTTGGTGCCAACCCGAAGTGCAGCTTATAATCAGGTGCGGCTTATATATGGACAAAGAATGAAAAGTTGCTGTTTTAGGAGGACAGGTGTCTGCTGAGAAAGGCAGGAGTTTCTCTTTGAAATTGCCTTAGCTCCAAATTTGCCTGCCTCCAAATTATTATAATTTTGAAATCAAGGGGCTTCAGGAAAAGATAAGGGAATTAGGAATAACAGTTCTTTACTAGGGAAATTAAAATAGAAATACAGTACTACAAAGAAACAAACTCCAAACCCTG
>PYHW01009859.1:3481668-3534943 GCA_013186435.1 Turdus rufiventris
GTAACAATTTGTAACAATCGCGAAATGCCGGCTTTTACTGGCAGGTTGCTCAACTCGGCACCTCGGTTTCCACTTCAGGGGTTGGAAAGGTCAGAAAATTATTCACATATTAGCCGCCCCTGAATGTAAGCCGCATTTCCGGTGTGGGAACAAAATTTTAGTTAAAATGGTGCTGCTTATATTCGTGAAACTACTGTAATCTCATTTTGAGTAAAACATCAGCTGGGGAGCCTAATCTGGACCATTGGGCCCACCTGAGATAATTAAGAAACATATTTCTCTCCTAAGGTCTTTAGTTGTACTTTTACCCCAACAGAAGCAAATTAAGGCAACTCTTGGTGTAATTGGCAGAAGAAATTTTGATAATGTCTCAACTGTGAGGCAAAGCTGAGAGGCAGGGTGGGCAATGCAGGTGACTCAGAATTGGTACCATCAAACTTGTAGCAAGATGCAAATGACTTCCCGAGGTGCCCTGCTGTCCCACCTCTTGGGGGCCTTGTAAAGCCCGCTGGCAGCAACAAGTACAAGAACAGCTCAAGATGCTCTTTGTACTGGGAAAAAGTTCTGTTACAAAGGTCCCACCAAGCCATTCCATCTCCTGTCTAAAATGTGGGAATAGCAGGGAGTGCTGCTTTCTGGAAGCAGGCAGTACTCCTGGAAATGGTGCTGAGGGTAAAATGAGGCAAGTTTCTGTGTTTTAGAGGAAGAGGAGGAGAAGGAGTAGGATAGTAGAAAAAAGGTGGCTCTAAGAAGAACCATATGAGCAGGAAGGAAGGGATCATTTAGTTTTCTTTGCCATCTAATTAAAAAATCATGTTACAGAACATTTAGGCTATGAAAAGGTTCATGTCTCTAGGACTCTATTTTGACTTCTGAGATGCACTTGAGCATGAAGGATGTACTCAAGCAAAAGACTCAGTGACTTAGAGCCCACTCACCATGTGACCTTCACCAAAATGTCTGAGCACGTAGGACACACAGATACTTTGTCAATAAAGCCATCTTTATGGGCAGAGACCACCTGAGAGGGAGATGGTATGCTGACAGCTCTTTCATATGAGTCCGGCAATTGGGAAAATGGAGGTAGGTGGATGCGCAGGAGAAAGCTTCTGTTGTGCAGCAGATGTTTTCAGCCTGCTTGGGTGAAGGCTTCTTCCAGTTTACAATCAGGGAGGGCAAGCTGAAGGGACACAGATCAGTTCGGGAGTTCATAGTCCTGTTGACTACTTTTTCTATTGGGGAAATGTCAGCGTGTGTTTGCTTGCACTTTGGGATATCTTATTTCCCTCCTCTGATGATGATTCCTGTCCTGTAAATGTTTTCATTGTTGCTGGTTAATGAATTCAGTTCAGTCTGGCAACTTATCTGCTAAGACAGTCTGAGCAGCAGATAGTTGATATTTACCAGGCTGGAGTTAAAAATAATTGACGCGTTACATTTGAATGTTGAATATGAGGTAACCAGTCAACACAAAAGCATAGTCCATAAGTAAGAACAGATGCAAAATTAATCAGATACATTTTTTATGTTTCTTTCCCCATGACTATTCTATTTTTCTGCTAAACTCTGAGTATTCCCATCTTTTCTCTGTTGCAGGGAATAAAACCTGCATGCCAAGCTCACAAACAAAACTGCCTTCAGCTGTCTTTCTGCTGATAAACACAGCAAAGCATCCATCCATTCTTGCAGTCCCAGGAGTCACTGTAATGACAATGTTATGCACAACCAAAGTAGTGCCAGGAGGTGCAGACTGGAGTATGATGGAACAGAATGTCCCTGAGCAACAGCTGGTGGCCAGGAAGCTGGGAGCACATACCCAAGAAATGCCTCTCAGTATCTTTCCTTTGCTCACAATGGAAGGACTTTTGTCTGACCTACCATGGTGGTTCCTACAGCTTGTTTGATGCTTTTCTGTTTTCTTAACTATCTATTCACACATCAATACTGACAAGGCAGAAAGCCCAGAGGTTTCTACTAGCTGGGCTGGATTAAAAATTCCTTCAAGCACAATGCTGCCTGAAGGCTCATTGCTGTGCTGCACTGGGAAAGTAGCACAGCAAAGCATCTAAAAACTAACCCAGAGACACATCCCCCCCACAAGTTCCCCAGGCTGGGAGCCTCAGTCATCTGGTGTGGTCTTCACAAGTGGCTCCAAGGACTGAGTGAGGGTGAATAAAGTCAATCCTGCCCTCAAGAGGCCTCTGTCCCAAAAAGACCAACAGGCTACAACTCTACTACTCTAAAACTCAAGAGTCCAACAGGTGTTGATGCTGTTCCTACAACCATTGCTTTTCCAGCCACGCTGTCTCTATTAGGAAGGATTTAAAAGGTTTTAGGGGCAGGCTATGAATAGGCTTTATTTCTTGCCCTGTAGGGATATTGTAAAGGCAAGTGAGAGACGTGCATAGCGGCAAGTTGACTGTGCTTATGTCTGGTCCTATTAGCATGCTGGAAGCAGGCCTGCCATTTTGACACCAGAAGACTAGGATTTCACAGGGGAAGGACATAAATCAGCATTAGTTACCTCAGAGACTGTAAATGAACTGCAAAATACACAATGTGCTTTGCTACCAAAGACAACCAACAGGCCACCATCCATACCCCGTAAATTTTGGTGGATCATTATTAGTGACTGTGGAGACAGAGAGCTTTGTAGGCCACCCTTAATTCTGGCAGTGAGGAGCTGAGCTACTGCCTGGGGCAGCAAATGGCAGTACTGGTGAAGAATTTAACATCCATGTGAATTGGTGTATTGGCCATCCTTGAGCAGATAGATTTCCTGGGAGTGCATTCCTGCAGTGACACCACTTGTCTTGCACATCTGTGTCACCCCACTACCTCTTCTCTGTGACCCACAGGGATGGGAGGCAGTGGTTCCTGATGTAATCCTGACACTGAATAATGGGACAAGTGAGGAAAATGCACTCTTGCAGGCCAGCCTTTCTCTCTGATATTTGCAAGAAAATATCAAGAGCAACACCTGGTACATCTCCAAGGTGCCATGGAGAGGATATGTTCTGGAACACCCCAGAGCAGACCTTCCACCCTCAAAGCTGTGCTTTGGTCGCTGCCATTTTCCTTGTGTAAAAGCCCCTTCCCCTCATTCCTGCTCCTGGGACTAGTGAAATATTTACAACACACTTGTTTTAGAGCTCAGTTCCTTCTCCATTGCACTGGTTGTTTATTGAATATGGAATTTTTAAGAGTTAACTTTAAAGTTGCATCAATACAAAAGAAGGGTGTGACAGAATTTGTATGTTGTAATCTAGACTTTTACAGACTTTCCCCCCATAATTACCAACATCACATCTCATCTCATTTGGTTTCACACTACTGTCTCACTGTTTTCCTCCACTTGGTTCCTCCCAGGAACCAAGGACAGAGTAGCCCTAAGAACTGCCTCTCTGAAAGAGATACCAAGGAGCAGGAGTTTAAAAGTCTCTCTGAGGACTTATATAGGCTGCACCTGAGGTTGCCTGTCCTGGCATCAGGCACAACTTCTGACAACAATCCTGCAAACTTGGCCAGAACTGTGAGGGCTGAGCCAAGCACTTCCTGCCACATGCGTCACTTCTGCATGGGTCCTCAGGGAAAGTGTTGCCCATGCTTACAGTCAATCAACTCCAGGATAATTCACTTCTCTCAATAATATGCAAAAGAGGACTTGTTTCTTCTTTTTTGAGAGCATCATCTAGTTAAAACACCTTCCTAGCTCAAACCAAAAAAATGCAGGGCAGCTACAGGAAGATTTCTTAAGCCTGTTGCTCTAGCCTGTCACTCATCGCAGGGGTGCAAACACTGCAATATCCTCATCCCTCACCAAAATGTAGGCTGAGAGAAAAGAGAGAGCCAGCAGGGATGCAGATGTGATATGGAAGGATGCAGCTGAGAGCTGCTAGCATCAGAACTGCTTTGACCCCAGGTAGGACGACACTTGTGTCTGCCACAGCAAGGATGGGGTAACATTTTCTCCTGGGGGAGCCTTGTCTCTGCCTTGCTGTACTGCCACTGCATCTGCAGTGGCCTTCAGGAACAGAGTTCTTTTTGGTCCAAAGAGTTCCCTCCACCCTCCAGTCTTGTACTCAACTCTCTGTCCTCAGCTAGGTTTCTGCAGTCCAGAAGAGTGGCTTGACCTGCTCTTTGTTTGTGTCCTTTAACTGTTGTCGTTCAGGAGAGGATAAGAGGAGGTGGCTCCACAATGTTCAAAGACAATTCCAGTAAGTGCTTGAAGGAATGTTTGCCTCATTTGCTACAACATGAATCTGAAAAACACTCACTGAATATTAAAAACAATAAACATTTGTTAGATAATAAATCCCAGACTATGCTTTCTTGATAAACTGGATGATTTTATAAGGAGTCCCCTGTGACTGAAGGCAGATTCTTCCACAGTGTTGTAATTTGTTTTGAGCTTTGCTCTTCATTACCTGGTTTTGCCTACACCCTGCTCTATGAATGAGGAAAACACCTCCAACTGCCCTTTGTGCAATCTTAAGGGAGAAATTCAAGTAACCGGTAAAGTAATAAATCCTTACTGCAGATCATCACTCATTTTTCTTATGAATTTATTTAGGACTTTTACCACTGGTTGGAGGAGGAGAAAGCGAAAGGTAGAGCAATTGCTCTCCTTTGTTACCACAACAGACTGGGGAAAAAAAATCCCTCTCTCTATCCAGCTATTGCACTAGTCCAAGTCTATTCAGTGGGACCATGAGTCATGTCACCAACAACTCTGAAAGTACAGAGTTATTTCTACATCCTAACAAAAGCAATTCTGTAGCTCAGGATGACAAATTCATGAAACATCTGTGAAAGGTCAAGAAACAACATGCCACTTTGGGACAAACAGCCTTTCTTCTGAGGTCCCACAGTTCAGAGAAAATCTCTGCTTCTCAGCACATGCTGCCAAAAGTTATATTAAAAATACTATACTATAAAAATGTCAATATAACACAGCGCTGTTTTATTTATGTTTTTTAGCAAACTCAGAAGGGCAGTTATAATATTTTAAGAAAACAGCAAGCCAGCAGCCAGGTACTAGCATTCTTCACTCTGTGCAGATCCTTCCCTTCCAGCTGAATCTGGTTTTTACCCATCTCTGCTGTTGCTTTCCCTCTCTGTATAACCTGTGCAGCCAGGGGCCAAAGGCTGCATAGTTTCCATCTCTCCCTTTTCCTTTCCAGAGACTGCTCTCAACAAACCAAGACATATATAAGGGTGCTTCCAAAGAAAATAGGCTAACTGGGGGTAGGGGTAAGGTGAGGAGTAAGAAAGATCATTAGAGCAGGACCTGAAATAAAATAGCACAGGCATCTGTGTGCCTATTGGAATAGAAAATCTGCCCTCTTTGGAGAGCAGAAAAAGAGATTCTGCCTCTGGGATGAGTTGGGACAGGTCTGCAGGTCAGTGTGTAGCAGTGTCCAAAAATCCCCTTCAGTGGGTTTTAACATGGAAGGGGATAATCTGGTCCAGATTTAAAAAAAAAAAAAATCCTCTTAGATCCCTTGGAATGTAGTTTTCCTTTCTGTTTCGTCACTTACAATCATAATTATAGGTGTTGCTACTGCTCCATCCATTGTTACCCCAGGCTAATATTTTCCATCATATCCACTCTTTCCAGTTGCTGGCAACTTTGTCAGACCTTCAGTTTTCAATATCTAAAATCTTCCATGGTCTTTCTCGGACTGAAGTCGATCAGGAAATATCCATATTGAGATGCTTTCTTTAACAAAAATTAGTGACAGGGGCAGGTTTCCCCACCAGCTCTTGAGATGATTGTGAGGGTTCCATACAGGAAGTTAAAATTTGGCCAAAAGACAACAGTGGAGTTAGAAGGTTGTGTGACACTACCTCACAGATAGCTATTTTTTAATAAGTTGATGTGGACTTGATGAGTAAGGTAGCAATGCCTGTCCTTCCTGCATGCACAGGGTTTGATCAGTTCTCTGTTACACTGTGGCTAAAGCAGAGAACAGCTGGTGGGAGATCAAGCTCCTGCTGAACATGCCACATTGGCAAGCCTGGTACTGTTCGGAAGGGACAATGTGGGCTTCTTATGTCATACAGGAGAGAATGTGGCATGCACTGCCCCAAAATCTCATTTAGACTGATGTCATGATCAGTGCTGCAGTAGCAGAGCAGCCCTGTACTCCCAAGTCACGAGGCAGATGTGTGTCTGAGCCATCCAACTGCTGCAACCCTGGCTGTGGAACTGGGGAGGAGACACACCCCAGTAACCTTCTCAGCTGTGGCGTGGGCACAACATGCTGGTATTCTAAACTGCATTTATGCCAGCCAAGCCCTGGTCTGCCCTGGTGCACTGCAGGGCCACAGGCCTTTCACACAATGGGAATATTTGTGACTGGATCCTCCAGAGGACTGGCCTTTAGCATGGCCTTCCAGGCCTGGCTCCCCTCCCACAAAAAGTGTATTGCCACAGTCTGGGTGCACTTTGCAGAACAAGTCATGCAGTATTAGATATTCCTGAGCAGGGCTTCCATGCTATTTTTCCCAAATGAACTTGGCTATTAGTGGATGATCTATTAAGAGACTCGGTGCCCATATTTTCTAAACCTTGTGTCTAACATTTCTCACAGCAGTCAAGTATGGGATATACCTGTCGTACCTATTCACTGGAAATAAATGGAAACTACAAGCAGGGCATACTGCAGTTTGAAATAGAAATAGAAAGCATCAGGATCCCTGTCCCACAGATTTGCTCTTTGAGGAACTCTCAGCAAAGCCACAGGAGCAGAAACAAACCCTCTCTGGCTCTCAGTCCCTCCATAATACTGATGAATCACTTTGACCTGATAAAGGACAAAGTCTGCCAGCAGAGGTATCACCTGCACACAACTACAGCATTTCTACCAGATTCCAGATCCATGGCTGCTGGCATCTAATCTGCCTCCAGCCTAAGGGATGGACCCCAGAGATGAACCCTCCTGATCTGTGCTGTATTCAAACCGCTTTGTGCCACTGATACTTGGAGGAAGCAGCAAGGCAGAAAAAAATGTTTGGATGAAAGATGCTCTTAGTGCTGCTTCTTAATGTATATTCATTTTTATATCTTATTAATTTTTAAGTTGCATGTAAATATAATCACAAATAAGAATTCTCATTGTAAGTGTCAAAGCTCCAAAGACCTGGGACTACATGGCTCCACTAACTTCCAAGGAAATAAAAGTTCATGAGGGCCAATATTATTGTTGAAAACAAGATCTAAGTCACTTAGATCTTTTAAAGTCTTAGACACAGCTTTCAGTTACATGCTTAAATCACTAAAGCATGTACAACAATAACATCATAAATGTGTATAAATATCCACTTAATGAACACACATGTTCTCATTCATTTAGCTGAATTTTATAGTAGATTTTACACACTATCTGCTTTCTCTGTTTGTGTCTGCGACTGAGCTTAGACATTGATTTAGAATTTCCTTTTCTTCAGCTTTTTGTAACTTTCTTAGGATAAGTTCTCCTGTTTGCTCACACCTCAAAATCATACTCTTACTATATATAGAAAAAACTGCAATTTCAGCTATTTTCTAATATAATACAAACATTTTTTAAATATTCTGATAAAATAAAATGTTATTTTAAAAATTTGTTTTCAAAACTAGAATACTTTTTATGAGGAAGAGATCTGTTGAGAGAAGTGTGCTGTATAACATCCAGATAAGCAGATCTGCACTTAGGAGTTGCTTTGATTTCAAAGGATCTGTTTGGAGTGGCAGGCTTATATATAAAGCCTGGAACATCCTGTCATATGTGATTTTCTTGCCTCCTGGTACTCACTACAGATTTACTTCTGTTGTTTATTCAACATTTGAACTATATTTTATTGAAAAACAGCCTCAAACTAAACAGTAATTTATTATGCTACTTCTAAAGGGAATAGATTTTAAAGTTTTAGGAGTAAGAAGACTTTTTGACCAAAAGCACTATAATCTAGCTCAAAGACTTGGCCTTCATCTTGCAGCTATGCCACAAACAAGCAATAGGATAAACCAAGATACGCTTGAGATGCAGGTATTTGAACAACAAAGAAAAATGTGATTTTTCCAAGGAAGATTCAAATCTCTACACATTTTAAGCCTCCACTTGAATCAGTATCTCATAGGCCACACCACTGACCTACCCTTCAAATATTGCACCTGCTTGTATATTAGACAGTTATCATTCCAAGAGAATATTTTGCTTTCATTTTTACTCCTGGCTCTGTCCTTGTTTCTGCAGATTGAATTGATTCAAAAGCCAGTGACCTTGGCTAATTTGTGGAGGACAATTAACACTCAAGCAAGAGCGTTTCAAAATCCAGCCACTGGTAACTTGCCAAAAGAAAGGACAAAGTCATAAAATGCGCATTACGGTTGAAAACAAGGGAAAAAAAAAAAAAAGAAAGAAGGAAAATGGAGCAGTGCAAGGCAAGAGCTGACTTCAAACCTGTGAAAGGATTAAAGACCAAAATAAACTGAAGCAGGTATCAAATGTACTGGATGCCTAAGCAGTGAATTGGGTTTTTTTTGAATGCTTGACAAACTTACATGGGAATCTGGCAACCAAAAAATATAACAAACATAAAAGCACTCTATTTGTGGTTGCTTAAAGAATAAAAAAGGCTATGTATGCAGCAGATGAGACCTGGTGAAATATGAAAAATATGTTACTATTTAGCACTGTGATCAATGTATTCAAAGTATTGGTGGCATAAGTATTTTCTCCCTGTTTAAGCTGTGGCAAAATACAAAAAAGGAGAGCAAGAGATTCTCCAAATCCACCTCTATTTCTTCTGACTTTAATAAAAATAAGAATTCTTCAACAGAATCATAGCCTAAGCACATATTCCCACCCCTTTTGGAAACCTAACTTTGAACTTCATGATCTTCAGGTTTGCTAAAATTATTCTACATGCTGGTTTTGCCTGAACTACTTTATTAGAAATTGCTAGAGAAATTGAACTGCTTTATAAGTACTTAAACCACTTGCATATCCTCTCCTTTACATGGGTCTTACAGATCATCTCAGTGGTGAACAGGTCAGACTTGAGTTTCAGCAGGGGATGGGCCAGGGACAAAAGGAAGAACAGAAATTCTTTATGGCAAATGACCATAATTTCAATAATGACTTGGAAGATACACATTTCACAAACAAATCACCCTGGATGAAAAATCCTTCAGATAAGTACATTATAGCTAGTCAAAAGCGCACCCCCTTTGAGACTATAAAAATATTCTGTGACTGGTTAGGACTA
Organism: Turdus rufiventris; assembly: GCA_013186435.1. Classification (NCBI taxonomy): domain Eukaryota; kingdom Metazoa; phylum Chordata; class Aves; order Passeriformes; family Turdidae; genus Turdus; species Turdus rufiventris. The sequence continues at coordinate 3,490,924 of PYHW01009859.1, forward strand.
CCCACATATTAACATTGTGTATTACAGTTGTTTCAAATTAAGATTTTCAAATTACACCAACAGGATCCTTTTTATGGGTAGCTGTATTGTGTTGGAGATAGACCTTGGAGAGCAGACACTTCAGTGGAGAAGGCTGCTGTGAAGAATGACCTTCCTCTATCTTTCTTCTTTTCATTTTTTCTTAGTCAGCAGAACTCTTTAAGCTCATCACATTACACAATTACACAAGGCAAGGCAGAAAATCTGTTCATTCAGGGTGCTCATACAGAAACCAAAGTCTGTGGTTTTCCAATGCACCCCCAAATGAAAATGGAGCCCATATGAGTTCCCACTTCATAAGCAATAAGAAGACAGGGCAGAGAGCAGAGTGACTTTCCCAAAACTGTGCAATGGTTTGTTGACAAATGGAAGCAGAATCCACATCTCTTTGCAGTACTCTAATGCCTTTATCCCTGCCTGAACTAGTGGCCAAACTAAAATGCCATGAAAAGCAGCTTAAAGTGATCACTACTCCTCATTATCCTGTTCCCTTGTAATCATCCATTTAATTTGGAACCCAGAAATGGCAGTAATGGGAAGGGTAAGAGCTGCCCTCCAGTTCATGTTGATAGAAAGTAGAAAAGATGTGGAGGTTGATCTCAAGCCTCCTCGTATTGAATTGCAATATAATTTTGGACTGGCAAAAACCTCCATCTCCAATGAACTGTCATGGACTACAGCTTTATAACCCTGAAGAGAAAAGTCACCAGAAGCTTTTTGACAAACCTTAAAACCACTATCTGACTATGATTTACATAAGTCTGTTGAGTACCAAACCTGGTCTGCAGCAGTGTTTAAATCACACAGGTCTGAACAGTAAGAATGGGGGTACAACAGAATGAAACATTTTTAGAAAAAAAAGTGAGAGAATATGAGAAAACGCACATGTTTTTCTCACACTGCACACTTTCCTCCTCACTTTGCCCTCTTCGGCAGTCCAGTTGAAAGGCTTGAAGTTGTTCTTTTGGCCCAGTTGAACCGCTAATTTATTTTCTTCACAGCAAAACTGGCAATATCTGAATTTTACAAGAGCAAAATAAACCAACAAACTGAGATTCTGTATAATCCCAGTATGGAAAAAATATTGGAAGTACTAACATTCTTTTCATTAAAACACCTGGGAAAAGCAGTTCCAAATTTTTAATTCAGCCTTATGGTAACAATTGCAGAAACAGTAACTGAAATTGAAATTATTCTTATTCTGAATGCTTTCTTATTGTTCAAAACTAACTTTGTCTTACCAAGCAGATGAGCTAAAAACATATCTTTTATAAAACTAGATACAATGCAGTTGACTTCTCTTGCAGTGGGTTGGGGTATTCACTCATCAATTTAATAACAAATACAGGCCTGAGGTTCATTTTGAAGCTCTAAGCTTTATCCATGGCTTTCTCTGGAAAAATTCTCCATTTCAGTCTCACATTTTTGGGCTCCAAAGAACTGAACAAGTTGCTGAAGTGTTTGCTCAAGCTAATAAACCAGTTGGCTGGCACAATTTATGAACGAAGTCTTGCATTTCTATGCAGCATCTTTAAAACTCCAATTTGATCACAAGGACAAAAGCAGTCACAATGCAGTAACTTAGCCCAAAATAGGTATGCAAAGGTTGGCTATACTGGATCACTAAGCCACCTGCTAGAGGGTCATTTACATCTACTTAAACGAACAGGCTTTACTGGAATGCAGACTGATTTCTTAAATATCTATTAGGATCTAGGTAGGACAATTTTAATTTCTTAATGTAAAAGGTCAGATTCTGCAATCCACACACTAATGAGAATTTTGAAGAGCTAAGAACAGAGCAGCATTAAGAACACCTGTATTCACATAATCAAATGAGTCTCCAAAATAAATGCCACGATCACTGTAAAGGCAGATGACTTATCTAATGTACGTGGGAATGTGGCTCTCCCTACACTGGCAAGTTTAACACCCTGCAGTCAATCCAGGTGAACAAGATTTCTGCACAACTGGAGTCAGAAAGCTTTATCAAAGCAAAGGTTTTTTCATCCTGTAAAGATAATAGACACCACCCTGAAGTGCCAAGCATGGCAATTTCTGCAATGCAATACATCTTCCTGCCTGTGATCACCACTCCAGAATCTGAAATCTATGGGCTGCCAAGAAACAGCCCCACCACAGAAAACATTTGAATGAAGTATTTTTACTATACAGGGTTGTGTCTGGCCCTGAATCTTCTCCCAGCTCTGGTTCATGCCAGTATTGCAATGAATCCATTAAAAATAGTGGAGTTGCAGCAACATAAGCCTATCGTCTCCCTGCCTTTGGTGGAGTCATCTGTTAAAACAGAGGTCACCTTCCTTTGCTGGTCACTACTGAGACCAGCAGAAATCCATATGTACCACAGAAATGGAGCCAGTGCCATTACTGCTGAATTTTCAATCAGAAAATTACAGGTGTAGGTAAGACAGCTACAGCAGAGACAGACCAGGTGCCAACAGCTTTGTCCCCCTTTATATAAAGGATTTCCACAGAATTATTTTTCTTACATTTCCTTGTGGGTCTTGTGATGGGCCATTCTGTGTAAATTCTTCAGCAGGGCCTTTCTTTAGGATGGTGATGTGTGATGAGGTGGAAGGGGTATAGCAGGAGGAGGAGATCCTGGACACAACCAAAGCAATTTGAGACTTTGCTTTTCATTGTTCATTGGGAACTGACCATGAAAATACTGCTACAGATGTTAGCATCAGTGTAGTAAAGCTGTAACTAAATAACCAGAGTGCTAAGAAACTGTAATGTCAGTGTACGTCAGTCTTAAAAAGAGAAACTTTTAAGAATTAGGTAATTAAAATATTGACTGTTTACATATCAGTATGCTTTTGCTTCCCTAGCAGTATTTTTTCTGCAGCAAATAAATATGTATCTGTATGAAATATATTCAACATGTAAAACCTAAAGGTAGAACATATGTGTCTGATAAATAGCCTGTTACAAACTTATTGTATTTCAGGATTGTTCCACTTCAGTTTACAATTTGTTTTATGTTCTTTTGAAACTGTTTTGGTAAAACTGGGATTAATTTAACACATATTTTATTAAAATTGTTTTCAGTAGGGTGGGACAAAATTATGAAGTACAGCAGACACTGAAGCATTGAGCTGCCTATAGTTTTTAGGACAACTAAAAATAAAGCATGTCAAACTGAAAATTCCACAAATTTCCTGATTTCCTGGCACCAGTCACTCTGCCTCAGATGCATACTAGAGTGAAAGGTCTTGTATACAATTTAGTTTTTCCTTAGAAAATATGATAGGTATATTATTGAATTATTTCCATGCAGCCACTGTGTACAAACAATAAAATTCTCAGTCCAACTCATTTTGTAAATATGCTGGAGCTGTTCAAGGGTACTCTGAGCTCATGATGGAAGTGATGGCCCTCAATGGTCAAAAGAAAGGAAAATTCTCTGCTGGGATTTTTCCATCTGGTTTACATTGCAGTCCAAACTTTACGGATCAAAGAAAAAGCATTTTCTCTTTTACCGTGTTATCTAACATGAGCCAAAGTATTTTTGGGTCTGTTCAGTGGAAAAGAAAGAGAGCACCACTTTATGGAAACTATCCCTATTTTTATTAGTTTCAAGTCACTTTTTAAAGTCATAATGGGTATTAATAGACATCAGCCATGTGAATGCTGGTACAGAGAGCTGAACAATGAAATCTCTGCTCCATTTTTATTTGGTTCTTAGAAAAGCTGTGACTACCATTCCTACAAGATAATCACATGGCTGTGAGCTTAGAGGCAAACATAAGCAAATTTCTGGCTTTTTGCATCTACAAATCAGTAACAGAGCTACCAAATTATTTTAGCTGTAAGGCTATCTAGCCTTTAAGTCTTGGGCTGAAATACAGGAATCTAGAAGGCATTTAGCCATACAGAGCTTTGACTTGAAGCCTTCAAAGCCAGACATGCTCTGCTTTCTTTCCATTCCAGACACTTTATTCTAATTCTTCTTAGTTATATCAACAACCCCTCTAAGTCATAAGTTCTGATGCTCACTTCTGGTTAGCTGGCATTTTCCTTGCTGCCTAGCAGAGTTGGGGTAGGGATAGAAAAAAAAGACTTTTACAAGAGAGAAATAAAAACAAACAAAAAAACTCCAGTGTGCAAGAAACATGGACTACTCTGAACTTTCCAGGAATGTAACAAATGAAATTATAGAATCATTTAGATTGGAAAAGACCAAGCAATAGGACTAAAGGAAAGAGGAAGAGACTGATGCATAGGAATTTCTGCCTGAATATGAGGAAGAACTTCTGTACTGTGTGAAAGCCCAGGCACTGGAACAGGCTAGTCAGAGAGATTGTGGAGTCTCCTTTACTAGAGACATTCCAGAACCATCTGGATGTAATCCTGTGCCATGTGCTCTAGGATGACCCTGCTTGAGCAGGGAGGTTGGATCAGATGGCCCACTGTGGTCCCTTCCAACCTAATCCATTCTGTGATCACAAAATTCAACTGTAAACCTAAAACTGCCAAGTCCACAACTAAACCATGTCCTTAAGTGCCACATCTCTAAGCGTTTTAAATAGCACCAGGGATGGTGACTCCAGTCTTCCCTGGACAGCCTGTTCCAGCACTTCACAACTCTTCAGTGAATAAATTTTTTTTCCCAGTATCCAATCTAAACATTCCCTGGCACAACCTGAGGCTTATTTCTCTTGTCCTGTCCATTATTTCCTGGGAGACCAATCCCCATCTTGCTATGACCTCCTTTTAGGTAGCTTTAGAGACTGATAAGGCCCCCCCATAGCCTCCTTTTCTCCAGGCTGAATAATCCCAGCTCCTTCAGTCACTTCCCATATGATCCTTCACCAATGTTTTCATCCTCTGAATGGACTCCAGAGACTCAACGTCTTTTGTGTAATTACATAGTTTTTCCATGACAGGGTACAGAGTTCCAAAAAAAAGCCCACTGCCAAACAAAACACCTAAAAACCACAAAAAAACAAAAAAACCCCAAAAAACCCCAAAAAACCCCCAAAACATAAAGCACGCATAGTTTTTGTATTTTTTTTTTCTTACACATTATAGAGACTTTTAGTAGCTATAACTTTCCAGAGAATCAAATTATGTCAGCTGTGCAGTCACTCTCTTCTGGACTGCTTACATCTTTTAGTCACATCAGTGTTTTAATGGGGATCAGAAACCCAAACTTTTTTAAACTTACTGGATTCAAACTTGGAAGAAACAAAGATTTATTAGATGTACAGACTGTACCTATCAGATCTTGGTGGGAAGACTCTCAGACAGCAAGTACCAGAGGCAACTGAGTGTGCTTACTCTACCAAGTCTGAAGCAGCCCAACCTTGCAGGAGGTAAGCAGCATAGGAATGCAGTGTCCAACTGTTGGGAAAAACTTGTCTGTCTGCAGAAAAAACAGACATTTTTACACCACTCTGGGAAAAGGAAAAAACTATACCCTAAACTAGTCCAAAGTGCATATATCGCAAATAAAGGAAATTTCAGCTAAGGAAAGGAAAAAAGATCAGAATTCAAGAGCTAAATACTTCCACTGATTGGACTATTATGTTGGATTTAGATGAGATGATTATTACAAACAGGACATGACTATATTGATTAATGTGACATCTGAATCTAAAATATTTTGCAGAAAGTTGACTCATATGGAATACAGATGGGTGAAAATTCAGGCAGACTCCCTGTAAGGAGAAATGAAGTCTTGAGAAATAGAAAAGTTTGCAATTGTCTATGGAAATGGAATAGCTGTTCTTGTGTTGAAAACATATCAAAGTGTATATTTCACTTAAAGACATGATGGTGCAGAGGATGAGAAAACCTTGAAAACAGGAACCATTTCTGTAGGAGGAAGAAAATAGAGCACAGCTGTGCATTAAAGCCGAAGTTCTGTAACAATGGGTGGCCACCAAGAGGAGAAGGCCATCCTTCCCCATCTTCCTTTGGGGCTGCAGCATCTGCTGTCCTCTCATGCATCATTCCAGCTTGTTCAGCCGGAAGCTCCATCAGTTCAGCTTGCTCACCTCCAACAGAACTAGCTGCTGCTGTGGAGGATTTAGTGTGGTGTGTGCCTGCCTTTACCAGATATTCAGCAGCTGTTTACTGTAACTAAAATGGGGGGAGGGTAGGGGGTAAAAACCACATATCCTGGTGGCAGCCAACAGTTACACCAAGTTCTGCACAATGTAAAACTTGGTATAAGCAAGTGGACACCAAAGGAAGAGAAACTGCCAGCAAGTAAAGAAGATACTCCATTACTGTCTTCTTTTAGTGTTAGAAAACTTCTTTAAATAAATCCACAGTTGGAAACTTTGTTTAAAACAGAAGAGGCATAGTGAAAACAGTCTGAAATTATACACACTGGTGTGTGCAAACAAATGTTAAATCCACGATACAAGTCTGGCCTGGGACTTCTTGGTAATGTTGGCCCTGGGTAGTGGTCACTATCCAGATCTCCTAAAGAATATGTGATACATAAATTCTATATTTAATACCCATGATAAACCAGCTGAGCATAATGTCACACATTGGATCACAATTTGATTGTTGTGTTTTGTGACAGCTGTGATTTGAATGATATTACTTCATAAGCAGGGAATTATAATTGAGCTGTATTGTGAAAAACAGTGTCAATATTGTTCAAACAACATTTTAAAAACCTGATAAGCTAAGTTTTGCACAGGTAGGGAGTATTAACCTGCAGGACAACACATCTGGGACTATCACCTGCTGAAATCCTTTATAATAAAAGTTTTAGAAATAGGCCACTCTCACTAAAAATAAGAGTGAGTTCTTGCAAATACAATGACAAAATGTGAGACAAAGGAAAGCAATACAGGCGCAGGTCCTATGCACATATATAGTATCATAAACATAGTCTTCATCCTTCATCCAAGAGGCCTCTGTATCTTAGGAAGCTGCTTCTGTGAGTTGACTGTTCTGGTCCTGGATAAAACACAGGCCTCTTTATTTTAACTCCTGCATGGCACTGGGTTTTAGCTTCCAAAAAGCTACAGCAGCTTTTCAGAGCAAATGAAACAATGACTTGAGACAAAAAAGTGTTGCAGAAAAAAACCCCACACCTAAACAGTGTGGTATTGAAGGTTGCATAAGAGTTAAAAACATATAGCCAGCATTTAAATTCTATACACCTGTGACAGGAGCAGGGAAACATATAATGAGTCAGGGGAACATATAATGAGAGGCTTCAGGTTTTTGTGAGTCCCCAGGTATGTGCATATTATTACATGCTGAGAAAATAGCAAGCCATGAATCTAGAAAGAGCAAGCATTTCTCTGGCAACTGCAGCATGGGCTAATTTCTAAAGGAACTCTATAATCCTCAGTGGAGCGGCAAAGTGAGCCAAAGGAGGAGAAAAATGATATCTGAGAATGGCAGTGAATGTAGGTGGAACTAAGAAAATCTAGCACACTCTTTTAGTATTGATTCCCAATAGAGCCCAATCATGATCATCTTGGGGTGTGATTTTTTTGTTCAGGTCTCGAAAAAGCAGGATATAGGAAATAAAAGAATGGAACTCTTCACTAACCCCAGGATTAGAAGATTTAGAATAACTCATAGTGTATTGAATGTTGGCTCCTCTACTGCTTATGGAACTGCAGAAGAGTCTTTAATGTATTCACCTGTTTAATGAAACTGCAGATTAAAGTTTAATATATTCTTTTGTCATTGCATACAATTAAACCAAAAATGTGTAGCTGATTGTGAATTGTTTACTAATGAGATTAATAATTGCCTGCCATATCCATTTGAGACAGGTCAGCAACTACATAGTCTGTCTTCTGGGTAGATATGCAAGAATAATTTACAATCGGAAAGGATGTCTTAGGAAGCATGATTCTCTTGGAGAAAGTCAGCAGTGGATAGAGAAGCAGAAGTTTAAAAAGGCATTAGACATTTCAGACACATAAACTTTCCTTTTGAGGGCAGTTTACATTGCCTGATATGTCCTTTTGTAAAATATTATCTTTATTGGCCAGAGGCCCAATTCCTCGTCACATTCACAGACACCTCTCATTGAGAATAGACTCAGACACAGAGGATGAGAATCAGTTCTTGATGTTTGTATCTTGGATAATAGAAAGAGGAATAATAAAACAAATCCAACCTCATTCTATGAAATAAATATCACTGCCAGCTTATTGCAGATACTTGTGGACAAGATGCTCAGCAGATGTGCAAGTGTATAGTATTACTGACTTCAGTAGCACAAATACAACTTATCCTGGGCAGAGCAAAGCCTTGAAACTTCATAGTTAGCAAGTTTCTGTGGAGGCTTGCATGAATAATGCTCAGGTTGCTGAGCCTTTTCCAGAGAGCAAAACATAGGGCTAAACTAAATATTTTTAAATTAAGTGAATGATTGCCCTCCAAAAATAGATGTCTCTCACAGAGTACAAGTTTGCCTCCTGTTTCAGCTAAAAGAAAACCTCACAACTCTAAAACTTCTCTCCAATGGCCCTACATGAGGCTGACAAAGGACATATTCCTGTATGTCTGGATATATAGCTGGCCTGCTGTCATAACTTCCGTTTTCTGTTGCTGAGGAATTTTATTCGGCATGTAAAGTGGTTGCTAGTCACCACATATGGCACCCCTGCCCCATAGGAAGGGCTTTGTGCAGACCTGTGCTGCCCCATCGTCATGGCCCCAAGCCTGCAGGGAAAAGGCAAACAGCCCTGGCATTGCCAACCACGTTTTCATGCAGATGGGCTCTGGGCAGCCACGGGGACTCACCACAGGTGAGTAAACCAAGGAGAAGCTCAGCTGCGAGCCTGTCCTAAGGGAGCCCCAGGGAGTGCTGAGGGTCCCTCCCTCTATCAGCCATGGGACTTGGCAGTGCAACCTGGCGCCAGTTGCCAGGGAATTTATGCCTTGGAAGAGTTAAAGTGCACTGACAGAATTTCAACCATCCAGGGCGAGACACAAAGCCATTTTTGTGCATTGTTAAAAAGCCCCACATGGGTTGAAGTCTGCCGTTTTTGACGGTACCTATCTGCCCAGCACAGGGAGGTAACACATCTCCTCACGCAAGATCCCACAAACTGTAGAGCCGTCCTGGCCGCAGAGCTGCTCCATGTCTACCTGGGCAGGCCAGATGTTTGTGCTTTACAGCCTACAATAGCAAACACATGAGGCCAGCTGACTGCAGGCAACAGCACCTCAGCATCCCAGACCAGATTTGGGTTTTGTCTTCATCAGACATTCAAGGTGCTTGTGGCAGTTTTCTGTTGGCTCTTGAAGACAAAAGCTTTTTCCCAAAGGTTTGGTTGATCAAACTGAATTACCTGCTTTGGGCTTCATCCTTAAGATGACCTTCATAGCTTGCTGAAGCAAAAGGGATAATTTTTTCCTTTGGAAAATTTAAAAGAGGCAGTTAACCTCAGCCATGTGTATCTACATTAGGAATATATTTTTACTGCATTATTGAAGCCTGCTGCATAAATTACACTTTGCAATCCTATGCCAGAAGCTCGGGGTAGACTAATTTTAACAAATCATCATCACCATCCTCTCATCTCTTACGTATGGGCTGCACTAATTTTAAGGGGATAAATTCACCACAGCAGTCAGGGTTCTATTTTCTAGCTTTAAAAAAACCCAAAAAACAAACCAAACAAAAAAAACCCCAGCAAACCAACACAGAATTATATAATTACACGATGCAGAAACACTTTCAACTCATTACTATACTGAAAAAGCAAATAAAAAGCTCAAGTTTAATGTGCTCAGAGTTTTTGCTTTGGAAAATTGCTTAGTACAAAAAACAGTGATGCAAGAAAAGCCCCTTTGGGCTTTAAGGTATGACTCAGAAGCCATGAGATATTGCTCCCTCTGCAAACTGACACAGGCTGCACCTTCCCTTTACGGTGGTGCAGGTGACACTGGCTGCAGGTTAAGGATCACTCCAGAGAACAGAGCTAACCATGGAAACCACAGCAAAGAAGGATTCCATCAAAAACCCTGGAGTTAATGAACCATGCAGCAGCACCTTGAGACTCTCATTTCATTCCAATGAATGCTTGTAATTGGGAATTAAAACCACCAGCAAAGCTAAAACCATGAAAGGAGGAAGAGATTTACACTCACCTGCATGGGGAGTTTTGAATCCCTCATTCCTTCAAGACAGACTCTTAACTCACCCAGCAGGAACTGTGGTTTGCCAGAATGCTTTAACCATACAGATTTTCCACATGAACGCCCTCTACACATAATTTGTACTCCATGAGCTGTGTTACCATGGGTGGCATCTGCAGACAAAGAAAAGCAAAGGTGAACCCATATTTAAGTAGTTTTTATTCACTTCTGCTTTTACCATGACCTTGGAGAGCATACTTATTTTTTCCATATTTTACATACTCATGCATACCTACGGGTAGGATTTTTTTTTTTATTCTGAAGTTTGTATTGTTGTTTTTGTTATAAGGTCTATAAAAGAAAGATTTCAGGAAACTGCTACTTTTTGAAGTTCTTCCTAAGATCACAAAAAAAGCTCCAGAGTCAGCCTCCTCTTTGTTTTTCACTTTTATCTTTGAGAAAATTAAGAAATAAATTCAACAGGTAAGATGAGTTAAAACATATATCTCTGAGTTTTTGAATTAAACTGTTTGCTCTTTCTGGCTTTGGAGGCTTGGGGAGCTGCAATTTGAAGCACTAGCTCCCATTTTATTCCAAAGCATTTTACCAGAAACTGTGGACAGATCAATGCTGCTTTTCATGGGAATTTTGATTATAGGTTAGCACAAGAAATGCAGGTCATCTGGGGAGCAATGCTGTACAGAACTGAAGCATGTCAAACTATAAATATCATGAGGCTCTGCCAGAGGAGAGGGACACAGGCTCATTCTGCTCTGAGCTAGAAGGAAATATTCCTACTCTGTACAACAAACTATTCCAAAATATTTTGATCAGCACCATAAAAACAATCTGATTTAATGCTTTCCTTCACTTGCCATTCTGTGAAATACACCTTCAGGCTTTTCACCCTAACTGGACATTATGATTTTGAAATAATCTGGGTTTTCCAACAGCCAGCTAGTTCGCTTCTCCATGAGCTCTAAGAAGGCCAGTTCATCTCTTTCTCCTTGGCAGAAGTGGTAGGATGATGGACTCAGCATTCCAGCTAGGAAGCTGCTCTCCAGAGCAGCTGGAGACCCCAGTGCATGTAATTTGAAAAGGCAAATAATGAGCTTTTCTTAATACATGTCTGAGAAAAATGTACCTCTAATCCCCATGGTCACATAACACAGTGAACACTAGCAACATGTCATTTAAAAGCATGTTTTAAAGGAACAGATAAAAAAAGTAGAGCCAAGAGGTATAGAAATGTGTAACTGTAAACCAGCTATATCAGTAAAAGGTTGAATTCCCACGACTGGGAGAAGGGATTTCTACCAAGGCTAAAAACAAGTTCCTTGTAGCAACAAAACATGACACTGCAAGGAATCATAGTTCCCACATCCCCAACATGGCTGAGCAGCCACCCAAGTGATGGAGCATCACACACCTAATTCCACGAGGAAAAAGCCCACAGAGTTGAAAATAACCACTAAAGGGCAGGTGGGAAAGAGCTATGTTAATGCTCTGGCAGCACAAAATTGGAGGTTGTTACATCCCCTGTTATTTAGGTCTTTATGAACTGGCAGATGTGGATATTCACGAGCTAATTGCTGATGCCTACAATAAGTCTTTCAGGTTCTCTATAGATAACAGTGAGAGTCAGATGCACCTCCTAAGGGTCAGCCAGTTAATCTAAATTATACTCTTGCTCTAAGTCCCCTTCTCAATAAAGGAAACATCTCTGTCTCCATTAATAATGCTTGATCTAGGAGTGCAATCAGTGCCAGAAGTTTGATGCTGTTTGTACTACCAGGTTGTCTTTTCTCTTTGTAGTGTCAGAACTGTAGAGCAGGCTGTTCTCTGATCTCTTCTAATGGTTTCTGTCTGCTTTCAAGCAAAAGAAAAGCACAGGTTGCATCTAGCTTGTGATTAGATATCAACACACTGGTACCAGATACGCACATTGCAAACAGTAGTTTTACAAATAAAGACAAGCTAAATATTAATAAACATGACAAAGTCTTCTTCATGGGGGCCTACTTGCAGAAAACAGAGGGGTGTGCAATCACAGGGCATCCACAGTAGAAACCAGCAAGGCAGCAAGTAATTTTCAAGCCTAAAATAAAGATAAAAGCCAAGTGGAAACATACTTCACAAAACTTCTCCTTTAAGCTGCCTTCCTCCTAAGGAAAAAATATCCTGGCAAATGTTATTGTGCAAAGTTCTGTAGAAAAATTGTAAAAACCAATTTTTTATTAAGGTTTCCTATGTTAGAAAAACAGTTAATTTTTTTCTCCAAGTTTAGTTTACCTAACAAAAAATATTTAAATATAGGAGAAGAAAAAGGGAAAAGAAATTAATAAGAAAGGACTTTAGGCTCTAGAAACATTTTTTTCTGTAGTGAACTCAGAGTGACCGAAGTTCGTAACATAAGTTGAGCATGCAATATTTTCCACTGCTTACAGTTCCCTTCTGAACTTCCATTTTGTGGGAATACACTTGGATCATTGCTGACCTGTCTTTGGAAAAGGCTCACTGTGTATTTTGGCTTGGCTTCCTTCCATTTCTACTCTTCTAAGTCTGTTCCCCATTTCAACATCTCTTATTGCCACATTGCCAAACACGTTACACAACCCCAGAGAAGCAATTTATAGGAATATTAGTAATTCAGCTGTGACAAAACAAGCACTTTCTCCTTTTAACAGATCATTCTCTCCTGGGAATCATACTTATGTAGCTGTTTGCTCCCTTGTTTACAGCATTGCACTGTATGTGGTATTCAAACAGGCAAACGACCCAAAGTATTATAAACCTGTGAAAGCCAGAGCTCAGCAGCAGCTTTCAAAGCAAAACCTGGCTGGAAATATCCTGTGAAAATTTTTTTCAACAGAGCCTGCAAGAGTCTCATATATGAGCATGCAACCTTCCTACAGCAAATCAAATCAAACCAAATGCACAACGTAACAGAGAGATCCTGATTTGATGTCTGTAGCCCGAGGCATCCTCACTCTCATGAGTCTCCTCAGCACTTCGGGAATGTAACCCATCACCAAGTACAGGGCACTCTTAAAATGCCAGCAGATACACGGGTATGAAGCTGCATAACTTAGCCCAGGACTGGAATTGCCCATAAATTATAAAAGGCTTAAAAAGCAGTCTTTATTAAAGTACTGAAATTCACAACTGTTGCCTGAACTTGTAAGCTCTGTTTACAAGTACACTGGCTCCCATGAGATACTCCAACAGGCCATCAGTTTGCTAGGTCAAAGACCTTAGTTTTCAGTATCTTATTGGAAAATTACATCAAGTTAAATGTCAGCTTCTCTGGAAAAAGATGACCCCTTTTATGTGAGCTTAAAACCTGAGCCACATCAAGACTTTTTCATCCATCTCTCATAAAACAAAAGATTCTGATTCATAACAAAAAGTGAGTTTTCTAACCCTCAGTTGTTGTTTTTACCCTGTTTCAAATATTACCACTCCTGCAGAAGAGCTTGTCAGATAGAGCATCTACCTGCCAGAGTTTACAGTCGGACACATTAATGTGAAATAAGATTACTGATTTTGAATTTATGCATTGTTTACAAGTTGCAGCTCATGGTCACATTTATTTCTGCTTGGCACTGATAAAGACCTCTGTAAAAAAATTGGTGGTCTGAATTAAGGGCAGTAATTGCTCAAGCTGTCTCCATGAATTCAATCTTCAAGTCAACCCAAAGGAAGCCCTGTAGCTATACTCTGCTCTACCATGATCACATTCATCCTCCATTATGCACTTTGTATGACCTAACACCAAACTTCAGCAGACAACTGTAGTCAAGAGATACTCAAACTCTCCCAGGAATGAGAAAGAAGTCTAGCAAGACTCTCTGAGCCAAGAAGCATAGCCAGGGGCAGAGCAGTGAGCTGCTGAGGCTGATGGCTTTCTGATACCTAGGTCTACTAAAAGCAGCATTCCCACCCTCAGCTGTGACCACAGAAGGAGATGTTCTCACAGACACAAAATGACATTTTTCTATGTAAGACTATCAAAGCAATCCAACAGTTTTCACTTGGTTCAATATCAGATTTTATGTTTTCCTGAGCCAAACTGGTGAGCTCTACAATCTGCCAAACATTGATACCACATGTCACCACAAAGAGGACTTCATCAGAAAGACATACTCAGATGCAGGTAAAAATAAATATCTCTGTCACTGCTTCCATACAGTTACCAACAACATCCTCAGCCTGGGAGCATGCATAAAGAATAACACCCACACACCCATGCCTGGAGTGACAGATAGCATTCTCACCATGTGTCACTTCCTTTTGAAATCCTTGAGATATCTATCACTGATGTCTTCTCTGGCTTCAACTGGTGCCTACACCTCTAGGAAAATACCATCAACATCACTGCATGGGCAGTGGGACATTTAGCTACTGGGCGGCGTGCAGTCAGCATGCAGTGACTGTCCAGCCAGCTTAATTGGACATTTCACCCATCGCCTCCTCATCTGAGAGCAGGTTGTCCCTGGTTATGAGCAGTTACTGCATGCATTTTGATTGGGGATCGGCAGGAATGTGTGTGTAGGGACAGTGCTTGGCACGATGGGCCCCAAATATCTCAGGGGATTTAGTCCAGCCTGGAGCAGAGAAAGCAGTTTGTTACTGCACCACTGGATCCATACACTTCAGCTTGTTTGGTCTGGGAAATACAAGCTTCTCTTTACTTGCCATCTGCTTCAGAGGTGAAGCATAAAAATAAAAAAAAATTACCAATCTTATCAGTAAAATTGAGGAGAAATGATGAAGCACAGGGCAGGGATGGGAGTGAGGGGCAGAGGGAAGCAGAAATGTCATTGACTGCTCCCCACAAGGCTGCCGAATTGTGTAATACACCCCCAGTTTCTAAATGTCAGCACTAATGAGTAGGTTTTCTCCTGCCTCTGTGAGTTTTCCATCTTTCCAGAGCAGAACTGAAGGCTCTGCAGGCAGTAACAAGAGAATGAGTAGGCAAACCAAGTGACAGATATTTGTAAAAAAAAAAAAAAAAGACAGAAAATTCCCACATCCTCTTCAAGGATTTTAGTTGCTATAGAATCACAAAAATAGTGATAGGCTATAAAAGCAGTGTAAACCAATAACTTTCACTGTCCAAACTGGAGCGGGGGTAAATAGGAGAAAAACACAAGACTAAGGCCAGATCCACAAGCTGTTGGGAGCTTTTGGGACAGAAGAAAATAGACTTGAGCCCTTCTGTGTGAACTTTCTGGGAAATAATAAAGTTAATGAAAAACTGTCATGTTCAAGCTCAATATGAGATTTACTGATGGCTGTGCCAGCACGGTATGATCTGTCAATTTGCTGGCTGCCCCTAGCAACAAATACTTGGACTTTCTCTAGCAAGGACATTATAACCACATTCAGGATGAAATACAGTACATTCTAACATAACGGGACCTTATTAAATGTGTCACTTAGGAACAGGAATGATTTTTAGTTTCATATTTGATAAAGGGTGATGGTATAGCAAGGGTGTTTGCAGAATTTTCTTCTGCTCCAAGACACTTCTTACATAATTAGTGCTCTTGCACTGTGCAGCTATTCAATTTATACCTTCCCTAGTGAACAGTGCCATGTAACCACAGTATTCAGGTAGCAAATAATAGTTTGATTTTCCATGTTTGTATTTTCCATATTCAGCAGAGCAGATACTTTATTTCCATTAAATTTTCCAACCACTCTTTGTTCTTCCATGGCTGACATAAAAGATAGTTAACTGATATATTTCTGCCACATTGCAAAGCTCATTATCTAGATTCTAAAGAAACTTTCTCTTTACTCTGAAAAGTGAGGAAGAAAAAGTACCAAATTAATAACTCTATTGTGCCACTATGAACTCGTGATAACAATACTGCAATTCTGTCCCCAAATTATCAGTTGTTCCTCCTGAGATGACTGACTTGAGAGTGAATACTCCTATTCAACAGTTTCTTTTCTTCCAAATAAATTCATAGCTTTTAGGTATGTTTGTCTTTCTCCAATATCTCAATATCCTTAAGCAGTAACTAAAGACAAGAAGATGGCTGCTTTTCAAAGAAGCCAATCCAGTGAGAGTTCACCTCTCTACCCCTTTAAGTGCATTAATAGAAATAGAAGACAGAAGGTTCCCCCCAAATATATGGATAATACAAACCCACAATAGCAGGCACTGGCCTTCGTGGTCCCAGGGACTAAATGCATCTGTTTACATCTCCAGAGCTCTGATCTCAGTGATCACTGAGGATCACTGACTTCACTCTGCCATTACATCTCTGCCCTACTACATTTCCACCAGCACTGTCCAACAAAAAGATTGAAGAATTGTGATAAAAAATAAGCATTTTAACTTGGTTTTGTACTTATTTGTGGCCTTTGTGACAACCTACTTTAATATGGCTTTTAACTTCCTCTGAGAAAACTTTTCTGACTCATTAAAACTACCCACACTCAAAAAATCCAAACCAACCCAGATCCAAAAAACTATCCAAAGATCCCAATCCCAAAACAGAAAAACAAACCAGGGAGGACAGGTTGGGCTTGCTGTCCTTTATGCTTATGAATATTTGGAAGACGTAGGGTCACTTCCTAACTGATTGCTTTGCACATTGTCTGCTTACAGCAGAGAAAGGGAATCGGACGACACCAGAGAACATTTGGTTTATAATTTTTCCCAGGAACTCCTGTTGGCTAGTCCAAGCAACACTTATATTTTAAAAAACCCACATTAGCTTCTTGATAATATCTTATTGACAACTTAGCAGTAATATCTTCCTCTGGCATTTGATATGTTTGCTGTTTGAAAGAAATTATGGTAACTATACAAACCCACGCAAGATGGAATTTTAATCAGAAATGGATTCATAATTTCCATCTTTGTTTTGTAGCAAGTCAGAAATTGGAGAGTTTTGCGCCAACCCAAAAAGGCATCATAATCTGAAGAATTGGAGGGTCAGGAATCAGAAAAATTTATTTCAAAATATACTGTCTGAAGTTAAGAGTTGATAGCAAGGTTAACACTGTGAGGATTATGAATCACACACTGCAGAAATAACAAAAAAAATGAGGCTTTATTTCTATCCACCCCTGTCCCCCGCTTTTGTAAAATCTATTTAATCAGGGAGTATTTCTCTCAACTGGGTTAACAGAGCTCCAAATAAGGTCTAAAAGATATTCTTCTATTTCCTTAACTTCTGGATGAAGAGCTCACTTTAGCACCAAGCTAAAACACAAGTAGCTCAAGAGATCACTAGAGGATGGATAGACTGAAGCTCTTCAGAGAAATTAAACATTCAAAAAAGGTGAAACATATTAGTAGATAAGAAATAGCATTAATATCCTGTACTGCTTGTATTGCTTGCAGTCTCGCAGGTTTGCAGAATGGAAATCTGGGACACTGCTGATTGAAGCTTAATTCACTTCCAGATGTAAGTTATTGTTTTTATCACCTGTATCTCAGGGGAGCTGTTGAATCAAATAGGCACTTCTCTCACAGGGAAAAAAAGATGCTAGAAAAGTAAGAACAGCTATACCAGGCAAGATTGCTGCATCCTCCAGCTCACTATCCTTTCTTACTCAGAGACCAGTAAGAGATGCTGGAGTCAGACTGTCAAAACAGGCTAGGCACACAGTGGTGCTTTGCCAGAATGCACTCCTAGCAATTAACAGCTTCAGGACTTCCCAAAGGAAAAGCACATGCTCATGTGTCCTAAGAGCTAATGGACTTTGCTTCTATGAGTTCCTCTGGTTGTTTTTGAACCTGGGTAGAGTTTCAGTCCCCACAATACCCTGTGGAAAAGGCTGCCAGAGCTTAGCTAGGGATCATGGAAGTCCCCTGCCTGTTCTGAACTTTTCAACCTGTTTCTTCACTTGGCAGCGTATAACAGCAGTGGAGAAAAAGGTGAATTACTTTTCCCTGTCTACCTTCCCTGCTACTCTTTATTTGATAGCTCTCTGTCATATTCTTTCCTCCTAGTAATTTCTTTCTCATGATGAAGACGTATAACCTATTAAGTCATGCCTTGGAAAGAAGCTACTCTGTATCTCTAATCACTGGGGCCTTCTTTTTTTGTATCCTTTCTCTTTAATCATCCCTTTTAGGAATGGAGGATTCATGAGATGGGCACACCATTGACCCTTACAGCAGCACCACTATTTATCCTATTTTTCTGCTCTATTTCATCCTTAACACTACCTAATACACATTTTTTCCTCTTTGATCCTCAGTGAGCACTCAACAGACATTTTGACAGAACTGTCCAAAAGTACTCCAAGGTCTTCTGTGATTGCCAATAACTACTTCACAGCCTATCACTGTATATGTGAAACTGGGGCTATTCTCCAAAGTGTATTACTTTCCTTTCATCAACAGTGAGTGTCAGATGGCACTTTATCACCTAGTTATGAAATGTGGTCTTTTTACACCATTTTTGTGGCAAGCTCTGTTTCTTCCCTGAAATTTCCTTTCATCATTGTCTTATCCCCCTTTATCAGGTCACTCATGAACAACTTGGGCAGCACTGCTCTAATATTGATTTCCAGGAGACTGCAGTGTTCTCCTTCCCCGCAAAAACCCATTGTCTGTACCTACAGCTCAAGTGAGATCCAGTGTATAGAGAAAAACAGCGTATGTAATTTTGTGTATTGGATAGCTTATACAGTGCCAACAAGAACATTTCCCTTAAATCCCAGATTTTATCTGAGAGCTTCATGCAGACATCTTGGACATCATGGAGCATCCCAGGTGACACTAAGTGTTTATTTTTAGGCCACAGAATCCAATTCTCTGTTTCCTGTTTCTTAATGAATTACAGACTCATATAAGAACAATCACATTGTTTAGAAGATTTGTTCTTTTTCAAGTGCTTGGAAAAAGCTATTTTGGAAATTCAGATCTACTATAAAAGCTTTTCACACATGCTAGTAACCACCCTACAGAAATCTCCAAAAATTTCCAAGAGATGAGATCCCTCTGGAAAAGCAATGATAATCCTGTATCAAAACTTATTTGTTCATATACTTCCTTGTATTTTTACTTTTGACCACGTTTCCTACAGTCTTCCTGATACAGATTTATTGATTGCTAATTCCCAAACTCTCTGGAAAATCTGTTTAATATATTGAAGTCACACTTGCCACTTACTAATCATGTGGTACCAAGGCAGTTTTATGTGCTGTATATAAACTAAAACAATTCAAAATGCTGGTGCAAAGATGCTGAACTAATCTGAGTAGTGTCTTAACAAAAATTAAATGATTAATTAATCTGAAACTCACCCACATGCCATGATCAGACCCGGACAAAAACGAGACATGCTTCTGATTCTTACTCTATGGCCCTTTTGCATTTAAAAGCTACAGCCATACCAGCTATTCCTCCTAAGTAAGCACAATCAGGAGCTGGCCAAAACTAAAATTCTTTTGCTCCTGTGGCTTGTATCTAGTCCTTAGGCAGAACATCCTATGGTAGGAAAAGGATATTTTGGAAAGCCTTTGCACTGGGGATGTACTGCTATTGCCACATCAGGAAAAGGCTCTCACTCCTCACTGACATTTCTATGACAGCAAAACTATTATATTATAGGCTGGACCTATGTTTTAATACTTTGCCATGGTTGCCCAGAGGGCCACAGCAACATCTCAGCTCTCTGCAGATCTGTTGCCCTGCCCCCAGTTTCAGTCATCTTCCTACATCTTTCCCTTTAACTGTGCTTTCAAAGAAAACTAGCCCTGACTGCTCAAATATCTACCACTGTGCCCACACTGGGTACATACCATCAGTAAATAGAGCAAATGCAATGTGGTATGGATCATATATCGGCATTTTCACTGGTGAGACAGAGGTGAAAGCTTCTCAGGGATGTTTAATTCATGAGTCATCATCATCATTAAGAATTCAAACCTTCCTGTAAATGCAAAATGTGAATAACTATTGGAATTAATTAAGCAATGTCTCCTTTTGTGTAATGAGCAGTAAAAAAAATTCATATGTAAGAAATGAAATTTTACTATTGCATAAAGCTGTTTTAGAGGAACTGTTTCTTTTGTCCATGAGGAAATCTATTTCCAGGTGTCATTTACTCCTTTATAGAAATCTTATTCCTCTTTAACATCAGAGGCAAAATCTCTTTCTTCTGTACATCTGAAAAGATTTATTCACAGCCACTCTTCTAGTAAGATACTTCAATCTTGTGGTAATATTTAGACAAGGTCAGTTTCTGGCTAAACCTAATGTGTTGCTGTAGATTATTCCTATCCTTAGCCAATATCATATCATATAAATGTATTAGGACATTTTCCTGGACTACAACATCTTTTAAAATACTGGAACAGCTACAGAATAAACAAATAGAAAGGCATTGCCTGTGGCTGACCTGTGATTTGGAGCTCTCCCTCAATTCCTTGACCTTCATTTTCAGTGTATGAAAACAAAGCCAAGCACCAAAACCACACGCCTGTCACTTCCTCTAACATTCTAACTTTAACTCTAACATAATAGGAATGGAACAGAGCATGTAACGTGCCTTCACAAGTGCCCCTGCATCAATACATTCATATTTGTATTTCATAGCTGTGTTGCACAGATCTCCATCAGGTCTAATGCTATTTTCAGCTTCCAGCCTTTCTTCCTTGCCTTCTTCACCTTCCCCAACAGAAGGAATATCTAAGATGAAAGTCAAGCCATGCTGACTATTCAGTAGTCTTCTGAGGTTCACGTCTGCCTGGAAGATCCCTGTGCACTGGGATTAGTTTGGATTCTGCACAGCAGATCATAACAGTGTGAGAGAGAGTAGCACCAAAAAACCCCATCATTTAATGCAATGACCTACTTTCCCCCTTCAGCATTTCTCACTGGGACTGGGGTTATTTCTGTGCTATGAGAAGAGGCAAGCAGCAGAGAGGGTGGGAAGAAACCAGACTGAATTTTTTAAGACTACAACACGCAGAAGACTTCAGAGTCAGATTTACGAAGATCAGCAAGTTTACCAGAGACCATTTGTGTCTTACTCTGCTCCTGCAACACATTTTCAGAGACACACACAGTCTTCCAAGGTTCACCCAGAGGACAAGGCCTAGAGCAAGTGGGCAATGCCAAGTGAGTGGACAGCAGCTCCAAAGAGGGCTGCACAGCTGCTTCCCCAGTGAGATGTGCTTGGGGCTGCTGTGGTGAGTCCAGGTGCCCAACAGGAAACCAGCCCACTTTGTCCAGTAACACTTTAATTTGGACAGAAGCATTTAGTGCTTCAGGTGGTACAACTCTCATTTCCCCCTCAGGATGTCAAAAATCTATATGATAATTTTCACCTTGAGAACACCATAGAAATATTGGGTTATAGTGGCTGAAATGAAGCATTAGTTCAAGAGCATGAAATCAGAGATATTTTTGAAAGTGGCTATGGTTGATAGCATGCTATGGGAAGTTAAAAACCCCAAATAGTGATGGTAAGGGTTGATGATCTGGGTTGAGGATGAGGTGGGAGATTCCAGCTAGGTGGATGACTAAGTCTAAACATTACAGGAAACCTGCAGATGTTTCAAGGTCTATTTCAATATGCAGAGCTCAAGCTATGAGTCTATATAACAGATGGCAGTTTCTGAGTCACTAAACATTATTATTTGGCAACAAAATTATGCTGTCTCAACCGTTTCTCATGGGACTTTTGCCACAAACTGCTGTGAAAGCGATGTGTGTTCTGTAACATTCAATTGCAGAGTTTCTAAATTGTTGAGCAGAGTTGCATATAACTGTAGACACAGACGTATATATATAAATAAAAGATCTAAAGTAAACTTGGCATATATCAGCCTGAGTCAGAGAAATCAACACTGGAGTCCAGAGGCCCACCATTTTCTGTGTGTTTCTGAATTATTTACCCTTGCACTTCATTACCTCCTAACAGATTAAACAATTAATTTTTAAAGAAAGGTTTTGTAGAGAATTTCAGTAAATATGACAGGGGAATTATATCTTAACACCAAAGTCTGGCATTAAAAGCAGCTTTCTCTTGAAGATATTTGCATAAATAACAACCACACCTTATTTATAGATTGATTCCAACAGTGCTACTGTGAGTATTATATGTCCTACTCAACAAGTCGATAAAAGCTTAGAAGGCCAAATAAACAAAAGGTCTTATGCACCTAAATGCTTCCTGATTCAATTTAGTCTGAGTTTGGTGTGACTGGTGGGACTTAGGTACTGGCCCTTTGTATCTTTGCAAGGCTATTGGAGGTATTAGTCACATGGACAGGATTAAGAAGCCCCAGCTCTAGTCTCATCCTCAGTTTATTAGGTTACAGCCTTTTCTCAGTCGCATCAAAAGAGTTAATAGAAATAGCACATGACCTTTCTGTGATAAGGCTTTTTATCACAGCAGCCTCCCAGAGAGTCAGTGTCTACTTTGCAGAGCTATTAATAGACAACATTCCTACAGGAACATATTTCACAGAGCTGCATGCACAAGACACGCACCAAAACCTCATAAAGCACCAAATGGATTATGCTCTGAATCAAAATAAACGAGCTGCACACACTGCACAGTGGAATGTTCAATACAAGCTCTCTACATAACAGTTACATACCTGAAATCCTAAAGGAGAGAGAAATGGTGGAGGGCAGGCAACAGCCTAATGATTTGGGATCACATCTGGGCAATGAGATTGTTATTTTCAACCCCTGGTAACTCCCTTCTGTCTGTTATACGTGTTATTTCTATCCTGTAAGCACTGCTGACTAGGAATTGAAGGAAAACTATGAACCATTAGAGCAGAGACTATTTAGAAGAGAAAATACAGAAAAGGGGAAAGGATGGCTTCTCTTAGAGCAAAGCAAACCTTTAGAGTTAAAGCACCTCCCTTTCAGAAATAACATATCTTTCCTCCTTCTCCCATACAATGCCATGCAATTTATTGAGTTAAAAGCCTGGTGAATGAAATGCTTCTTTCTCAGCAATATGCCAGTGATATCTTAAGCTGCTCATAATAGAAAGCAAATCCTGAAAACATTTTTTGTAAGCAAAGCCATTGCTTGTAGGCACTTATGTATGTAGAAAGTGCTAACCCCTTTCAGTGTGCTCTTTAAATTGTCATTTTTGGCAAAACCCTGCATTTTTGAAAAACAGAACCAGGGCATCATGTTACACAGAAAAAAAAAAAAACAAAAACATTATGGTCCAAGGGGGAAAAAACAATCCCCCTTTCCTCCAGGTTTTATCTATCAAAACAGGGCGACAGAGCTTTGCAACCTTGACATTGTAGACTTATGTCAAGGTGGCTGCTATTATATCCTGTTTGCTGTGCTAGGTATGTCTTACACATATCTGTACTCCATCAGTACAGATAGTAGTAGCAGTTTAAGAAATGAAACAGTTAAAAAACATTTAGCTAAACTACAGCCATAAATAAAGAGATGATGACACTTGTGGACAATTAAAATACAGAAAACTTCTGGATTTTGTTTTTAAAGTTCATGGTTTTCCTTCCTATTTGCTTTATGCATACACCATTTAAAAATTTATCTGGTGATAATTCAAAGACAAAAAAAGTTCTGGCTGATTCATGGATCAAAAAATATGGACAGCATCACAGCTTAATCTCTATTGCAAAAGTATATGCAGTGAAATCCTGTTCCTTCTGAAATGCACAGGAGTCTAACATCGAGTTCAATAGAGACAGGGTTCCAGCCATCAGCTGAAGGTATTTCTAAACTGTAAGATGAGGCAGCCACACAAAATCTTATTAGCTAACATCAAACAGTGCTCAGACAAAAGAATTTTCATATTCGTATCGTTTTGTTGTTGGAGGGGCTTGCATTTCCAGAATTTGTGTGGAAATTTCCAAGCTTTGCTTCTGGAACTGTGTAGATGTACAGAATTAGATGCTATTACAGCTGGACCTTTGTGATATTTTCTTTTCCTCTAATGTTTATAAAATGTCTCTGATCAGAAAAGTGTCCAACAATCCTGAAGTTGTCAAACATTTTTTGATTTTATTTTGTAGAGAAGCAGACACTAACAGACATGACATGCTCCCTAAGGATTTTATCTGCCCAAGCTTTCTCTTTCTCCATATTTTGTGCTCAAGTATCTCATTTCTGCTTGTATCCCACCTTGCACCTGAGCTTTGGCTAGAAGGAATATCAGCAATAGCTCTGCTTGGAGAGACCTCACTTCTTTTTTTTTTTTAACTGTTTTTTTTCCAGTAATTATGAAGCAGGACAAAATATCAATGCGCAGGCTTCAATAAATGTCTGAAGTCTAAAGAAATATCTGAAAGGGATGGGTGTTTTCCTCCCATGAGGCAGACTAATAATCTGGAGCACATTCTTTCAGCCAAGTAACATGCTCTGTCTCACTTTAAGAGAGAAGTAGTGTAAAACCACCTCACCTTGTTTCATCACTATGTTTTTACAGTTGTTCTGTTGCTGCTTCAGATGTTGTAAAATGCACCAGTTCAGTCAAGTGCTGCTTCAGCCTGCATGAAAACAGGCATAGGAAATCCAATACCCTTCTAAAGACTTTTTTTCCTTCCAAGCTCCCATCAGCCACCATTCCATCTCTTCACAAAGAGCATCCAGATGTTAACAAACATACCAAACTTCCTGGCTTTCAGTGGCACAACCTTTTTATATTTAGCTGTTTCTATCATTTATTTTGTCCACCCTGCAGTCTTTGATGATTTTTCGTATTTCCAGCTTACCACAAAATATGTTGTATGAACATCAATAGAAGAATTCTTTTAATATTAACCGAAAGAATATTATTTGCTTCCAATCCAGGCAAATAGAACCTTCTTTTAAATTTATGTTCATTGGAGCTTTCACTAATATTTTTCTGGATGGGAAGTCAATGTGGAGCATCACTGAATGTTCCAGTTGGATTCCAACAGTGAACTTCTATTTCAGAGTTCCAAACAACTCAGTTCCAAAGAGACTGAGGATCTTTTAAATATGTTTTGAAATGTGCTTCATTTGGTAGAAAATAAGTCCTCATGCCATGAACTATAGGTTTTAAGATGAATCCAGGTCTGATAAGGTTGAGAAGTGCCAAAAGTCGAATATACTATGCCTTCCGCAGGCTTTGCAGTATCACTGAACACATTAATGCTTCTACACTATAAAAATCTTTCTGATTTAAACTCACAGGCATGCTGATCTGAATAAGGTTCTTTAGGGTCTTTGCAAATGATGGTGAGAAAAATTCAAAGGAAATGCAATTATTTAGATAATGAAAATTACCATTACACTCAGCCTTTAGAGACACCTGTAAATTCTGAGACCTTTGGGCTAGATTTTGCATCAACACTGTCCTTGGGTCAAATGAGCTCCATTCCAGGTAAATGAGAGAGAAAAGGAAGAAAGAAAAACAGGACAAAGACAGTTGAAGCAAAGCAGTGACAATGCTGTCTTTCAGCACAAGCCCTGAGTGCTGCTCCAGAGCAGCAAGCTAGGAGAAGAAAAATCCACAGCAAATGTCTTGGTTACACTCCCCTGTTCATGCCACAGTTTAAGGGTTCCTACTTATGACAGCATCTCACTTTCCCCCAAAAATTATTTTTTCCCCCTACAATCTAGAAAAAAACTTATCAACCACATGAAATGAAATGAGAAACTCAAATGCAGTTAATGCTTTGTTATGACAGCCTAGATAGATAAAGTCAGTTGTGACACAAGTATGATTATGGGAGAGGCCTCAGTTATTTTGGTTTGGTTTTACACAACCTGTGCTCTGCAGTTGAATATTTGCTTAAAGAAATAATGCATACAAAGTAATGGCTGACTGTATGCAGCAAAAGACCAGATGCTATTGAGTTACACTTCCCTGACAGGCAGCACTAAAAGTTTGAATAGTATTGCCTCAATAAAAACATAAGAAGTTAAAAACAACTCCAGGCTGTAACAATGCAGTCGCTGCTTATATTCCTACCCTCATTTATGTAACAGTGTTTACTACTTTTTCTCCCCAGGAGTAAAATTTCAAATAATTACTCTTTTAATTTACAGTCTCAAAAATCTGTTCTTTTTCTTTTATAGAAAGACTCCATAAAGTCTGATTCTGTTCACTTCCTTTCCAATTACAAGGTCTTCTGCAAATGGTCATTTATACCCAAGAAACAGCTTCAAAGGAATCCCTATGAGAAAAAGTGTTTAAAGGTGATTAGCAAAGCCCATGAAGATATTCAGGGCAAGGTCCAGGTTTAAGTTCAGCTACAAGTAAACATTGAGCTTTTGCTGTCAAATTAGAATCAGAAACACAGAGAAGCCACAGAGAAAGCCAGCAACGTTCAGAAAATACTCTCTCACTAACCCCATGGCTATAAACAGGGAAATCTCAGGACTTCTCAGTAAGATAGACAAAACTGGATTTTGCTTCCTGGAATAAGGAATTTGAACTGGAAGTTGAACTGTTTCTACCACAGGAAGAATGAAAGAAAAAATGGGCACAAGTGGGATGCAGAGCCAAAGAGCTGGGAATCTTTGAAATTGGCCTGTTGCTGTCCTAAGGAGAGAAGAGGAAAGTTCTTGGTCCAGAACTGAGTCGTACCTCAGATGTCCTCCCTACTGCTTTTCCTTCAGCACGAGCACCCTGGCCTTTGACAGCTCCCAAGGAAACAAACCAGGATTACAGAGCACTTTTGTTTATTTTGGTTTGAGATTGCTTTTTCTCCCCAGGGCGACTTTGACATTCAAAGGGAAGGTTCTGGCTACCTATTGCATTGAGTGTGTGCAGAAAGGTTTTGGTAGCAGGAGGGGCTACAGGAGTGGTTTCTGTGAGAAGTTGCCAGAAGCTTTCCCTGTATCTGATGGATTCCAGGGCAGCTGACTGCAAGGTGGACCCACCACTAGTCAAGGTCAAGCCCATCAGCAATGGCAGTAGTGCCTATGGCATTACAGATGTAAGAAGGGGGAAATCTCCTTTAACTGCAGACAGAGAGAAGAGTGAGAATATGTGAGAAAAAGACCTTCAGAGGTGACACTTGGTGTAGTCCCTTTGTTGCCTTTTTGGTCCTTGATAAGCACTAGTTGAATCTTGTTTATGATAGAAGTAGTATTCTACCCCAGCAGAGAGTCACTTTTCAATAAATCTATAGTTGGCCTGCTGTGTTCTGTATGTGAAATTGTTAAACCAGTTCCTTCCCCATTCTGTGTTATCTATTTTATATAAATGATTCATAAGCGTTGATTTGTAGGTTTGTTTTTAATAAGAGTATGCAGTTATTCTACAAAGGATTATATAAAATATTCATGAGGTTCGGATACAATACACCTGCAATGTGGTTGCATTACCTACCAAGTCTTACCTCAGTTAGACTGATTTATTTATTTTGGCTCTGTTTCCTAATGTTTCAGTCTTTCAAGCCACAATAACTTCTTAACCAAGGAAGTTAAGAAGCTAAAGTCAATGAAGTGTGTTCAAAGCTTTCACTTTTACTGATTTTACCCCTCCAGATATTCACAGATCACAAATCCTGATCTGATCAGAGCCAGATGGCATGAGTATGCCTAATCCATTATACTAAAGGTTTTGGAGGGGATTACTGAGACAGCAAAAAGCACGCATCAAAGAAGAAAAGAAGAAAAGTTTTCCTCTTGTTTGCACTGAAAGAAACAAACCGGCACTTAAAATGCACACAAAATTAAATAATTTAATGTAACAAATGCTCCTCTTTGTAGGAACGCCAATGTTAAATGAATACACAAGCCAATGTATATATAAGGAGACCATGAGATGACGATGCAAATGAATGAGTTTTGCCAGACCGAAGTTTCATCTCTGCCTATCACTGCTCCCAAAGGGAACCAATTGTGCAGTGTTCATTCCATTATGCTGATGTATTGCTGTTGCCCCTTCTAGAAAGAGGAAAAACTAGAAGCTTCACCAATTGAAAATAGTTCTGTTCTTAAAGAGTGATCATTTGGTTTGTCTGCTTTATATTAGAATGAAGAACTTCCACTAGCCAAGGGTTTAAGCAGTATTTTTTGATGAACTGAATTGCATAACGATGCTAAATAATACAAAATAAAGATGCTAAATAATACAAAATAAATGTTTTTTAAATAAACCCTGAAAAAGTTGTTATAGAGTGACCTACAATTATGAGGAGCTGAGGGAGCAGACTCACAATAGTTCTTTGTCTTAGGATACAGAAGGATCAGGAAAACAAAAGACAGCTTTGAACAATCGATGCATGCAAGAACCCCAAATACAGCAACTTCCCAGCAGTGGGAAGAAGATGGAAATGCTGCTGAGCACATTGTAGCCAATGACCAATCCTCCCCCACCTGGCAGGATTTGTGGCTCATTCTGGTGGTGGGCAGGCCTGTATGGCTCAATCAGTCCTCAAGTACCCTGCACAGCCATTAACCCCATACACACCACTGAACCCAATGCCATTGGAATGAGAGAATGGCTTTGTTCAGTTTACAGGCCAGAAATCTTCATGCACCATTCATAGACTAAACTTTTAATGGCCTACACACATGTAAGATGAAAAAATAAAACCCTCTGTGCACTAGCTGCCTCTTCTTGAGTTTTAAACTTATGAAGAGACTTAATCTTATAAACACTCTCTACATACTAATTCTGGGAAAGAGTTTTGGAACACCAATCTGCAGCTGGGGTGGGAAAGTACAGATGAGTCACACTTTTTATCAGTTACATAAACTTTCGTTTCTATTAAACTGTTTTCTGAATATGCATTTCCCCCTGTTTTTCCCCTACTTGCTGATGTTGATTTAGCATTGTTTTTATCTACATCACAATAACAGTGGTTCTTATTTTCATGGCAAGTTTTGCTTTCATATTTTTGCTAATAACAACAACAACAAAAAACCCCATACTGTTTTCTTGGCACTAATCAGCCCAATTTAACATGACTCCAGAGCTGACAAGTTGTGGCTTTGTTATGGGTACAGTTAAGCACATGCTTTTCAGTTAAGCATAACATTCATCCTGTCTCTCAGTTGGATTTCACTTTCAATATACACCACCTAAATCTAGAACAGCTTCTTGCAACCACAATCAGAATCTTACCCAGCCAGTTAATTCACGAAGGAACACAAAAATATCACGTTCAATGTGACAGCATTGTTATAACACATTACATGCAAAAATGTTGTGGGAAAGAACCTGCAAGTAAGTTAAGACTTCGTGCTGCTTTGGTGGGGCTTGACATATACAAGCAGACAGGTCTGTCACGCCAAGTGGGTGGTTGGAAGGTCAGCCCCCACATATGGCTGGGCACATTCAGGAAGACCAAATTCCCTCTGTGGGGCACAGCCTGGAATGTACATGTGGGCACAAATGCAAAATAGTAAGTTCAGACTCATGAACGGTAAGATTTCATAACAATTCTAAAAGGAATCACCCCAGTTTGAAGCAAAAGAAAGCTTATTCGTCCTCTCCATGCTTCCAGGGTTGACCAGAAAGGGAACCAAATTCCCTTATTCCTCAACTTTAAGCAATTACAGCCCATTCCCCCTTTTATTCTCTCTAACTGGTAATTATCCATGTCTCACCACCCAAGAATGAAACTGCCCTACAAATATGTTACACGCTAAGAAAGGAATTCATATTTTTTTCCATCATCTCCATCCTCCTATTTTAGGAAGTTGGGTTTGGCTTTATTCCCGTGCCCTCCTTGCCAGTAAAATTTGTTCTTTTCCCTGCCCAATCAATTCCTTGAGTACATTTCAATGTCTTGCTATGCCTCTCCCCCTTGCCTATTGCGCATCTACCATTTTGCACTTGTTACTCTAATTAGTTTCTATACTTTTCCCTAAAACAGGTTGCCATGAACCAAGTGACAAATAGCATTGCCTTAAATGCAAAATCAGTGTTTAATGAAGTAAGTGAACAAGGAGACAAACTCCAAGGAGACAAAATTGCAGCTACACAGCCCACACTGAGGAATGTCTCTAAATACTCACAAATAAACAAGATTTAACGGAAGTAAGTGCATTCAGTCATCGAAGATGGATGAAGTAACAGTTTCTTGGTCTCTACTGCTTGGCATTCAATATATCAGTGAGATGGCAGCATGCCTTGACTTTAGTACAGCTTGAGCCTGCAAGGATAATAATTTGTACCTCTGACTTTCAGGTGCCACAGTTACTCCTGGTGAGACAGTAGTGTAGGAATGTTTGCAGGGTTTTGCCTTCAGAATGAAGGAAACAAATTCGGGCATGCAACTGTCAGACACATTCCAAGATTACACAAGTAAAGTCACATAATTATAATATTTATTGCTATTTTTTCTCTAAATAGATACCAAGAAGCCTTGCACTCTGCTGACCAAACCTTCATTCTTCTTCTTAAAAGAGGATCTTTGAGCAGAACTGAGGACTTTTGTTCAGCAATGCAACTCCTATTACATATTGTATTGTGCCTCATGTGAATCACAGCAGCTGAGTAAGAGGTAAGGACCCAACACTGACATCGTATCTTCTGTTAGAGTTAGGCAGTTTTAAACATGGACAAAGCAAAAGTTACAAAATTAGGCAAAGAACTTGTCACCCTGCCAGCATCCAACTGGAAGAAGCTTTCTTCTTGGAATACAATTTAAATAGATGTATGGATTCAATTAGCGCCTGCCCAATATGAATGGTGCATAATTTACATTTACGTCAAGCTGCCCTATAAATCTGATAGCTTTACAGTCATCTGCGAGTACCTTACCCGCCATTCTGACTGACTGCCAAAATGTTTTGGCTATTTATGCAGTGAGAAACAAAGGGAGCTCTTTTTTTTTTTTGGTTCCTATGTCCTTTAATTTTAGTTTTGGAAAGAAAGCTCGTGAATTTTCCCATCCTTCTTTCCCTGCAGTCTCTTTTACAGGGAAGAAGAGAAAGGGGAGAAAGAATATGAGAAGAATAACAGAAGGAGGAAAAATGTGAATGTTTCAAGCATGTCCTCATATCTTTAAAATGCTAGGAAAGAAGAATCACTATTTCCATTTCACTCCTCTCCTCCAGTTTCAAGCACTCTATGGGAGATGATGAAATTAAGAAGTGTATCACAAAGAGCTGAAGCAGGAATATTGTGTCTGGAACATCAGATAGGTTTTCACTCTCAGTGAGTTAGGAGTTGTGATGTAAAGCCCAACCATTTCCTTCTCCCACTTCACTGCTTATAGGGAGTGTTATTTATTCCTAATACACTGTACAACAAGCTTTGGGGGAAGTGTTTCTCTCCATTGATTCTCCAGAGGTGTCTACTCTACAGCCATATGTAAGTACAACTCACATAACTTATGCACCTCTAGCATTAGTTGCTCTCCTTTCTTTTGTTCCCTAATTGATGCAAGGAAAGTAAATGAGATAAAAGCATGTTGCAAACAACAGCTGTTCACTGAGTGACAAGAACTTTGGCAAACTCAAGCTGATCATGAAACTGGCAGGGCAAAATTTCATATGAAGATTCACTGCTGGGACACTCACAAGAAGACATAGAAATGGATTTCAAAACATCTAAAAGATTTTACAGTCAGTAACCACCAAATAAACAACAACTGAGAACTGTTCCCATTAGTGAGGAGCCAGGAAAAATATGCACCATGGCATTCTTGGCATGGTAATGCTGGCAGTTGAAAAGGTAGTTGTAGGGAAGGGTGAGGGCTTTTACCTCCTTTTGTCCTATATTCCTACAAAAAGAAAAAACAAAATTCAGGGGATATTCAGACCCCTTTTTTTTTAGTTGCCCTCTATGGTTAATTTGGAAGTAGTTCATATATTCCAGGGAAAAAACCTTGGGTGGAAAAGTCACAGCTGTAAGTCAGTAAATCTTCTCGTTACAAACCATCACTTCTGATATGAATTAGAGCTCAGATCTTGCAAAAGGTCTGTCCTATAATGAGAGGAAGCCATGAGTCCTCCTGGTCCAGAAAAATACTCCTAGGTGAGGTTTTATTTCCAAGCTTTGTCTGTATATCCAGAGGATACAAGTACACACAAGGCAAAGCACCTGGCAGGAGTTCTGGCACCCCCACATCAGGTAGAGTGCTGTGTTCTGTAGCATACCTGGGACAGCAGCAGGACCTCCCAGGGTCACTGCTTCCACTTCTGTTCTCTTGCACAGATAGTTTGCCACTCTCTACCCATAGGGTCTGCTGGTTGCCCCTTGTCAGATCCTCTTCTCAACCCTGAACTCAGAACACAGAGGCTGTCAGACAAAGCATAAATCACCCTCTCACCTGAAGTTGCAAGTCTTGACCCATTCATGAGGCAAGCACCTGAGCACCGCCTTCAGCTGAGAGGCCACTACAGTAGCAATCAAATAATGTCAGCTCGTTCAGCCCAGAGCTTGGCAAAACCACATCTCTTGTTCCTTGCATGCCACAGGGTATCTTCTGATATTCAAGGCTGCTTGCAAGGAGGCTTGATTCCACAGTCTGACAAAGCTGGCTGTCAAAATTATTGTCTAGGCATTTAGCCTACATTTTCCATTTGTATTTTTCATGTTTATACTAATTTATGCATATAAATAAGCTATATGTATCCATTAGCTTTTCTACATTTTAACAGCCAAGTATTTCTGGGTGAATATTAAAGAGATGTTAATAACATGGCAAAGCTAATTAAACATTGAACATGTTGCTATGTAGCTAGCATTTTAAGGAGAACTACAGCTGCTGTGATGGGATTTCATTTATGTGCAAAAAACCACCCTCTTAAAATAATCAGAAATACATTATTCAGAAAAATACAATATTGAACTATTTCAGCTGTCAAAATAATAAAAAATCTGATGGGAGAAAATCAAGCCATTTAACATTTGTATAAGAAAGCTTCAATTTATACAAGGAGGTAAGGCTTTTTCCTCTTATGCCCTAGATGATTGTGGTTGCAATAATGCCATCTATTTATGATGGATTTGGATGAAGTAATCCAGTCTTAAACAGAACAAAAAGAGATAAACACATACTAATAAAAGCACAGATAAAGCACATCAGCAGATATGCCAAGGATCTCTCAGTCATCAAATACAGAGACAGCAAGTATCTTTAGAGTTCAGCATATAGCTACTCTGAATGTTAGCAGCAAGCACAGGCAGGCAATTTAAACAAAGATTAAAGCAGGAGGCAAGCCATACTGCACTGCCTCAGTTGCCTCTCCTGCTAAGGATCCTGAAACATCATGTGAAAGTCTTCTTTTCCTATTCTTGCTTTATAGGGTAGATCAAAGTCTGAAATATAATTTTCCATATGAAATGTGATTGCCAACTCTATTTTAACTCTGTTAATATAGTACTGCAAAGTTCTATTTCTTTTTCTCATATCCATGTCAACCATTAACTCTAAGCCTTTCCCTTTTTAGATTATATTGTCTACAAACAATTTGAAATGTGAAAATATACCTAACTTATGATAGCCTGTAGTTCTGCTCAAATATCACAACAATTACACTGCAGCTGTACTGACCCTGGCATCTCATATTGTGCCTTCCAATAGCTGTGCAAACTTCAGTGAGTTTACACAACTTAAACATCTGCAATTTATGCAGCTCAGTAGACAAGATCAATACACAGTTGAATGCCTCCAAGCATCACTTAATCTAGGAAGAAATGGTTAGTAAAATTAAGTATGAAAACCAGATATAGCTGTATCCACAGAGCAGTTAGATCAGAAAAATGGCATAGTGGCAACATTAAAATGGAGAAAAGTCATAATTTAGAGTCATACTGGTTTTGAAGGAGAAGCCGAAACTTCCCTCTGTTACGGCAATAGCATATAAAAGGATAGAAACAGATCCCATGATCTCAGTGTTACTGAGACGTTCTGAATTTTTAGATGATAAAAAAAAAAGATATATTCAATCAAGCTGACACATAGCACTCCCAACTTCTGCAAAATTGCCCTTGAAATAAGATGTTGGCACACTAGATTTGAGCAAAAGCAGACTTTCAGAATGGGATAAAGCACTGTGCCATTTAGAACAGAAGCAACAAATGATGCAGCTAACTACGATGCCTTATATAAATAGTCAAGAAGGTTATATCCCAGCCTTTCAACAGCCTTCCCTCTTCCAGACAGTCTGTCACCCCTATGACATAATAGGGAAACCTCCAGATGGAAGACACATTTTCCTATGATGGTTTTTCTACAGTCTAAAGATTCATTGCAGGGTTATTTCTACTGATTGCCTCCCACAGGTCAAAACCATTCAGTTTAGACGTGCATCTAAAATAAGCCTCGCTGTCATATTCCCCAAGGCAGCAAAACATAAGGAAGATTTTGCCAAGATTAAAAACAAACAAAAAACCCCAACTAAGACTAAATGCCAATATGCAAAACCTGTTAAATGGTAGCCCTGCATAAAAAGACTGACATGAACCCTGCATCTCGATTTATGCTCCTAAATTTGGGTATTTGATTTCTGAATTATTTTCTTTATTAATGTCTTTGAGGAATAGACAATAGAAAGAGTCGTCAGAGCGTATGGTTTGCTTAAGCACAGCACCTTTTCTTAGAGAAAGTCACCATCTATAGTTATATGAGAAGAGAGTGCAGCTGCTGAGATGACGCCTTGAGTGGATTGCAAGGATGGTATCATCCACAGGAAAACAAGAGAGAAAACAAGAAAACAAGAGACAACAAGAGAACAAGAGACAACAAATCAGGTCCCACCATTGTGACATGCAGCCTTGTAAGAAGGTAGAGGATGGGTGCTCAAATGCTAATTTTGTACAGAATATTTATCTTGAACATACAGAGAACAGAACCTAAAGACTTTAACCTGAACAGTCATCTTTATAATCCTCCCTCACTACATACTTGGTGGTGGATCTTCAGGCATTCTGCCTTGAACCTCTACCTAAGAGCTAGAAAGCTCCCTGGCATAACATGTAGGAGTGCAGAGGAGCCAGATTTGATTTTTCTCAGTTCCCCTCCTGGAGCTTGCAGAAGAAGCAAGGCAAATAAATCCATGTCCAAAGAGCAAGAATATCTCTTAAATGAGGTTAGAAATGAGGCAGATTGTTTCATCTAATAAGTAGCATGGATGTCCCTAAGCCTAGGTGAGGCACTGGGAAAATAAATGTAAAAAATCGTACTGTTAGAAGCAGTTGATGTACTGTACCCACTCTCTCATTACAGAGTTAATCAGCCAGAGCCCAGACCATGAGAAACAGACTGATTTTGGACTTAAAGAGACACAGAGGGAATCTAGCAAGACTTCTTCCAGAAACACAGAGAGCCGCTCAGGTGAGCAAGCTCATCTTTGATTCAGAGGCAACATGAGCAAAGATTTTTTTGTATTAGGAGAGAAAAAAATTCTGTACTTGTCTTACACTTTTTGCACAACATTAACAAAATGACCACACTGCAGCAGTGAGCCTAAATATAATTTTCATTAGAAATGTCACAGCTCAAACTATGTCTGACAGTAGACTACAGCTTAGCAAGTGTGGGTCTAAATCATTTGCAATAAATGTAGATGTGTAACAAGCAATTCCCATTTGCCCCAATTAAGGACTTGGAGAAAAAGATTGTTAAAATAAAACACCTACTGTGAAAGCTATAGAATGAGACTGTGATCCATATTTAACAGTTTTAAATTAAAAGACACCAGAGGACAATGGCTGGTTGCCTGATGCAACTTTGTTTGCTACAAGGATGAAAGCAAGAGTATCCGCGCTGTTACAAATTTATGTTTGAGTTGGTAAGGATTTAAGAGAACTGTAAACAGTCAAGATGAAATCTTACATCTGACTAGGAACTCCAAGAGCTCTCAGTGTCCTGGGAATGATTTTGTGCATGTGACTCATAAGATGCAAATATCTGTTTTTTCCACAAGATATATATAACATTAAAAACCCACTGCAACTGAACTTTGATGTGTGGAAAAATTTCTTGTTCCGGAAAAAAGTGTGAGTTATTCAGGTACAAGGCCATTCATTCTACAAGATGGGCAGTAAGGTGCCAGGCCATGTCAGCTATCCACTCAGGCATGGCAGGGCACAAATGGACTCACTTGATCCAGCAGCAAGACAGCAAATGTTCCCAGGGAAACCAGACGATCATACAACAAATAGCAGAGCACACCCCAGAGGCTGAGTGTAACAGGCCCTTAGGTTGTTCTTACACGTCTGGAATTTAGCATTGCATCAATGTGGATATTACATTTCTATAATTTACATGTTTGCTTCAAGAAGCACCATGTAAGTACACTTTCAGTCTTAAGAGGAAGACCTGGTGGGAACTGATCTCCCGTTGGGCAGTGTTTATTATCTGGGACTGTGATGCAGGGTATAGCCCCAGCACAGGAGTAATTTTCAAGCTGTACAAGAGCCCCTGCTCTGCCTTGAGAGAGAGCCCCATTGAGCAGTAAGTGATGGAGACAATTATCACTGTCCATTTCCACATGGCAAAGCACACAGGGACATTCTGCTGTATTAATTTCTGACAAACTTGGTACAACAGCAAATAGAGCAGAATATAAGAAATCAGTTGCTTTGTTGTTAAAATAAATTCATTCACAGAGCAGTGAAAAAGCAACTTGGAGACATGTCAGTGGTCTCCTGCCTTAGGAAAAGCAAAAGGGCAAGAGAGATTTATATTTCAGAAAAAAACAAATTAACACAAAAGCAAACAAAAACCCAACAAAACAAAAATAAACAGAAAAGTCAAAACAAAACAAAAACCAAAAAAAAAATTACATGAGCTTGGCAGAAAAACTAAAGATATATTTTGCCTGGCATAAGAACAGACTAGTCTAAGGTGATGTACAGAACATGATTTAGCTGGAACCTTGGAGTTTCCAGTTGGAAACCCAGTCTTACATCCACTGAAAACTATGGAAAGACTTTCAGACACAAAACTAGGTGAGATGCAGACTGAATCTTTAACCAACACAAATGGGGAATGAGTTGGTAGATAGTATTCGTTTGCAACAAGGATTTCCAGGAAAACTTCCCTAAGAGAAGAAATTCCTGTCACAGGAAAATATTTTTCTTCACCATTATAAATTTATTTTGGCTTAATTTGCCATTAGATTAACTTTAAAAGCATTGCATCTCTGTGCAAACAGAATATATACCATGAAACATACATTTCTGTTGTTTTCCCCACCACTCTCTTCTCTTTTTAAAATTTGTGACTTTACACAGATGCACTGCTTGTAGTAAGCACCATGTCAAAGAGTACTTGCCTAAATAAATCTAAACTTCTCATTAGTTTTGTAGATTGGGTACAGTTTAGATGTGTTTGTCTGAGTTTTCACTGTTTTCTCCAGAGAGATAACAAAGTAGCTGCCACTTTGACAAGTCTTTGCCAAGCAGGAAAACTTCAAAACACATTTGACTAAACTGACCACATGAAATTAATACATTAACAACTTGGAAGAGAATAACTCTTACTCATACACAACTTAGATATTGTTGCAACATGACCTGTTTGGGCAGAAATATATGAAAGGTTGTTAAACCCATGTTAAAAGAAGCTCTTGGCCCAGGACTCTCCATCAGCATTGCTGTACTGAACAGCTGTCTGGAGACATGTGGACACACATCAAGTGCCCAAAATACGTGCACTGTACCCCCAGCAGAAACCCTTTGGCACCAGAAAGAATGCACCCTCCAAGCTGCCATCTCACCATCTCTGTCCTGTCCATTAGCATTCATCTTCATCTCACAGTAACACAGCTCATCCAGGTTTCAGAGAAGCCACCCTTTGCAAGCCACCCTCCTTCCACATTGCTACAAGCACTCATGCATGCACTTTGCATTGAACACAACAAGACTGGCCACTGCTGGGTCAGAGGAAGAAAATACCAAACCAAACACTGTTGCCGCCTAGCTCACAAGGCACACCTTGGACAGCATTAGGAGAGGCCATCCCAGCAGTTGCAACATGCCCTTTCCATATTTAGCAAGGCAGGAAGAAGAGGGAAACCTGGTTCTGCACAAGACTGGGGATGTTCAGCTGTGCAGGCAACACTTGATTCTTTAGCTTTCAGATTTCAACTACAACCAGCCATGCCCCATCATGGGACAGACAGGAATTATCTCTTCAGCTGTCTAACTGATAAGCCAGCACTACTGGCACATATGGGCTGATGTTTCACACCAGCTGCTGCCTAGGTTACCACACTGCTACCCAGCACCTGCATGGACAGAGCAGCTTTGGATAGTAAGAATAACACGTGAGCATTACTGAGCATTGGGAGGGACAGTCCTCAACAGGATCAACCAGTTTGCCCCTCACTTTACACACTGCCCAATTCCAAACAATCACAAATATCCCTCTAAAGGGTTGCCACCATAAGAACAAACAATATTTTCTGTTTTTCACAGCTGCAGGCTTCAAACATGTGGCTTGGCACCCTGTCACTAGACACACCCCTCACATCAACTGAGGCAACAGGTCCAAATAAGTTTACTGCTACTTTTTCCTTTGTTTGTAACTCATTCTTCTGCCTCAGTCCTTTCTTGGCATGAAGCAGAGATTGAGCAATAGCACATGCATCTCATATTTCCACTGCCACAGGTTCAACAAAGAGCACAAATCACAGAGACAGATGCATCATGGGTGCAAACCTCTGCAAGCCCAGGCTGCAAATCCTCAGCCTATGAACAGCTGCCTCTCTGACTTACAGACACTCCCTGCATCAAAAAATACAAAGTATGCAGCATTATTTATTAACACTCATCAACACCCTTCTGCTTTGAAGGATGCCCTCTCAGCCATGGCAGGCATTTTTTCCTCGCAAAACATTGAGTTATTGGGAGGCAATGGCAAGATCCTCACAATACCACAGATTCCTCATCTACACCACTCTACACCATGCCACAGGAGTGGAGCAGCTGAGGTACCCTGGGAATCTATGGATTTGCTTTAAGTTCAGTGTAAACAGAAGATAGCATGGAACAGTCATTTTATTTTCTATATAAGTATGTCAGGAATAGAAGAGTTGACAGAGTCCTGTGGTAGTGATTAACATCTGCAAGGGAGAGGAACAAACTGCACAATCCTCTGATCATTTGCAGGAATAATGCTTGTGACAATATAGAGTTAGGAATTTTTATTACAATCTCTGTAAATTACGTGATTTCACCATATATTATCTAGCACTGTTAGAAGGAAACGTTTTAAGCAACAGTATAGGCTGTCCTGTTTTAAGAGGTGAACAAGTTGATCAGCAAGTTTGAAGGATTTAAACTCTTTGTGAACATCACTTTTATCCATGTAAAAGCTTTAAAAATTACAGTGTACAGCAAGGAAATAATTACATATTGCAGGAGAACAAGTAAGATTTCGTAGATGTTAACAGCCGCACTGAGCTGTAACAGCGTATCACGAGCTCTTTCCACAGCAGTCTGAAAGTCCTGGTTAGTGACCCCACATTTGGAAGAACCAGTGGAGGATTAGTAAACAAATCCCTACTATTGAGACAACCTAGCCATTTGGAGCTTCTTCGTAGAAAACATCTTCTGGCTGCAAACCCATTCCACAAGTAAATTTTCCTTTTTGAGGAATTTGTCATTCCCAGCTACAGGAAGTTCACATCAGTCAGCTCCATCTACATCTGGTTCTTACTTTCTTGTACAACTTTACAAAAGAGCCTCATCCTGGCTATTACTATGTTTGATGCTACACAACTCTAAGTGGGGACTCGAGGTATGATATCCTGATCCAAGCTGGAAGCACCTACCCCTGAACATAAGCATCTCCTCAATTTGCTGTCCACAGTAACTCCAGCATTTACACAACTACTATTAAGGTAAGACTGGCATTGCAGGGATGCTGTGTGAACATTTGACATAACACAGGTCCTGTCTGGAGAAGGTAGAAATCTAAACAGATGGAAATGTAGAAAATCCGCAAGTAAGTGATCCACCAGCAAAAGGCTAAATGGGACGAGTAGGGGAGAATTCACATCTCCTCATATCTCACTTCTGTGTGGTTTTCAGGGCACTGTCACCATTCACTAGATCTTTCTGAAGCAACTTTTATGGAGTTTGCTAATTCTATCTTCCTCCATGTATAGGGCATACCACAAGGCATACGATCTAGTGTTGTTTAGAGTAACAAGTAACAGAGCAGTCTGTGCAGTTTCCAAAGGAATTCCTGGTCACTTACTGTGTGGTTACAATTAATACCAATATGTGTTTCGTGGTTACCACTCCTTGCAATGTCTATACACCAAGAACAGATGATCATTTCACAGAGACCAAAGAGCCTAAATGAGTGCAGAGGCAAATTACCATACAACAAAAAATTTGGTTCATTATAATGTAACAGAACAGGTTAAATTCTCAAAGAATTTTAAGTATTTAAGAAATACTCAGAAGGTGTTACTTTACAAGTAGGTATATAATTTTTTCCATGTTAGACAATGCCAACCCTTTCATTCTTAAAATTAAACACTAAGAAGGTAATCTGAAAGATAAGGTTGGAACCTGCCCTTCCTGCACTGTTCTATAATTAAGATAAAACTTCATGAAGTATTTGCAAGAAGTCTCACACTAACCAGCTATTTTTACATGGACAATAGCTCTTCCACCAAGAATTCATACAATTCAAATTAAATGAGACCTTGCTCAAAGAATCTCATCCACAAACTATTAAAATACTGGTAGCAGTGAGACAGTTTCATACCCACCTTGTTCGGTTTTAGGGTTGTGCATTATAAGTCACTACCTAATGTAAAGTTTA
Organism: Turdus rufiventris; assembly: GCA_013186435.1. Taxonomy (NCBI): domain Eukaryota; kingdom Metazoa; phylum Chordata; class Aves; order Passeriformes; family Turdidae; genus Turdus; species Turdus rufiventris. The sequence continues at coordinate 3,531,712 of PYHW01009859.1, forward strand.
TTCTTTGCTTTGCTAGTGTTTCTGAGGTTTTTTTTCCCTTCCCCCCTTAATAAAACATCAGAGGTGAAACATAGATTAGTCATATCTGAGACATTCCAGCATATTAGTTTGCCAGCCAAACTAATCTGAATTCTGTGTAAAGTTCCCACTATGAAAGCAAAATGCAGACAGATTTTGCCAAAGCTTGCTCAGATAAAGAGGGGATCCTTGAACTTCTTTGCAGGAGCCAAGCAAAATGCATTAGCTTGCACTCTCAGTATGTAGAGCCAAGGAGAAAAGAGAGACCTAGCCTCACATACTGGCTTTGTGCCCTTTCCACATCATAAAATGACTAAGGCAACATGGAAGAAATGTTCTCTGTGCCCTGCTGAAATGTCATATTGCTTGTATTCTCATTTCCAAAGGCCTTTGCTTTACTAACAGACATAAATGCATTGCTTCTTTTTGGATTCCTGTATGATGCAGTGTTTCACTTCCTTAATTTGAACTTTCACAGCTTCCATACTGTCAAGGAATGCACTGAAAGTGATGCTGTGCAAGAGAGTGAGAAAGCAAATGAGTTTTATCTGTAATACGATCTACAGAATTTCATACTGCAAGCAGTAGGAATAAAAGTAGTCATTAGTGAGATGAGGTATAAATTTTACACTCCTGTAGTCAGTTACTCAGCTGATCTTTCCAGAATCTTGGAAAAGTGTGCTGCAGCTATGCATATACATTATACTTAATCATGGTCATTAAGTCTGCAGTCACAAGATTCAGTCTGCCTTTTGCAGCTAAATTCATACTACAGCCTCCTAGATTTTGTAATAGTTACTGACATGGTACAAAATAATATTCCTGGGGAATCATGACCCTTATTAGTAAAGGCATAACTGCACTCCCTTCTTCATCTTCATTGGTCCCCATGGATTTATACTAAGAATAAATTTGTTTCGTTCTTTGAAGATGAAAGGGGCTATAAAGTGCACTTTATTAAAACCACTATAAAGACTAGTTATTTTTGCTCATATACCTGTTGAGTGATGGTTTCCAGAACAGCACCCCCTGAACACACACACTCACTTTACCTTCTGGTTTGGAGAATTCCTCTCAAGATATAAGCCACTTTTCCAGCTTTTGGTGTACAGCTTCTTCTTTGCTTCAGGACTACAGATGAGCCTTTCTATAACCCAGTAAGCTGGATGGAGATACAGGTTTACTGTAAGGTAGAAGTGATAGAGAATCTTAATTAATTAAAATCATCCAGCAGAGCAGGTTCATAGCCAGATGTTGGTCTTGACTCTTGTCTAGGCCATGAAGTGGTGGGTTTGGGTTCAGATGTGGCAGTGCAAAATCATCACCATCTTTGACCCCAACTAAAAGTCTCCCATGATGATTCTAGTGATGATATCTTTCTCTGCATGTTACCTTTCCTTACATAGGAGAAGTCCTGAGAAACCTGCAGGACCATTCTACTGAAAAATGTCTTCCTTCTCTTTTCCCTTTGGTCTAGAATCTCTGAATCACTGTTTCCCAAAACAATGTCCCAAAACTCACACAGGCTTATTCTTTTGAGGCTGATGACAAAAATGGTAGTGCTAGCAAAAGAACACTCCAAGTAATTAGTTTGTCTACCATAATATAAATCTAGGGTCACAAGGGTCTTCAGAAAAGGATGCTATCCCCAGATATGTACCTTTAGAAGTGGGAGTCTTCCTGCCAAAATCATCTGCTTCATATTTTCAGTCTCTTCGCTGTATGGATGCCAGAAGTGTGATTTCTGAGAAGCACCCGATACTGTTGGACAAAGATTTTGTACAAATTACTAACCGTAAGCCTACTTCCTTTTTTCCTCATTCTACAGCTCTATTATTTGTTTCAATTTCTGTGAACCTTAGCATCCCAGATGGCTTCTCAGACTGCATCTGCTAATCACCTTCACAAACCAAGTATCCCACCTATGCCTAGAGAGCCTTTTCCCTAAAAAACCCAGAAAAACAGAATAAAAACAGAAAAGCAAACAAAACCCAGCAATAATAATATTTTTTTAAAAAGCCAAAACAAAATGAAACCACAGATCAAGACTTAACGTGAAGAAGAAAGGAATCTGGGAAAATCACAGTTATCTAGGATCATATGCAGCAATAAAGTAAGAGAAGAAAAATAAACTTTTACTTCAGTCACAAATACAGAAAAAAATAAACTGGAATAATCAGCTACATATCTCAGTTTGTGTTCTGGTGCAGCTCAAAGCATGTCCACAGTCTGCTGAATGACAGCAGTTTTCCTGGCACTTGACAGTCACAAATTCCTGCCTCGATTACCTTTGCAACCTGGATGATACTTTTTCAGATGCATCTTTTAAAATACTAACCAATGACTATTAACAACCTGTCTTGCTTGTGATCAGAGTAATAAAACTGCTCATGACTGCTCCTATTGCCTCTTATTTGGCAGTCAGAAGTGACCACAACCTCTGTCTTCCATCACTTCTGCCCCTTTTCTAGGCTGCAAAGAAGTCTGAAGTTTTAGAGATTTAACCTGTTGCTATGACAATGCCAGTTCTTATAACCTGGCTTCCAAAATCCCTGTTCTTGCCTAAGTTTCTGTCAAGAAGAAAGCTCAGAAAATCACGCAGAAAACTCTTGCAAACTTAAGGCAGCAGGAGACTTTTCTTGTAGTGAGTAACCCTTGTAGCTCTGTGCCTCACCTCTTGCCAAGGCTATGTTTGGAAAGGACACTCCTTTCCTTTCTACCAGAGTGGTTCCTTTGGAAACACAAACTTGCACAGAGAATGCAGTAAATTACCAGATATCTCAGCTGTCTTGCCTCTTCCTTCCACCCTGTTATTCTTTTTAATGGCTTGCCAATGTGAAGATATTTTCATGAGACAGTAAACAAAGGGGTCTCATGTCCCTTGGCAGATTTCCTTAACTGAGGTAGCTGAGTATCCTATTTTAAGGCCAAGAAAACAGCTGATCCAAAACAAACCCAGATCCACAGTGTTGGTCACAAAATGGAAACAAGGTTCTCTAGGTTCCAGGCATTACTGAGCAGCTTCCAGAGTGTTACTGTTAACCCGAAACATATATAGGTAGCAAGTTTTAAAAGTATATTAACATATTAAAGTCATATTCTTAATTCAGCCATATAGAATTCAGTTCTACATTGCTAAAGGAATGAAAATAGGAGGTTTTATCTACTGCAGGAAACAAAAAAAAAATTTAAAAATAAAAAAAAAAAAAAAAAA